>MU380312.1:0-86327 GCA_022495085.1 Xylaria sp. FL1042
TCCTTCCACTTCGTTCCTCGTGTCAGTCCGTCCAACGTTAACGTTAGCTTTTTTGTTATCATTACTACGTAATGCAAAAAACCTCCGGCCATATAAAATCTTAAAATTAAAAGAGTTTATATTTTTCCGATTTTTTTAAAGCAAGATATCTTTATATTTCGCTTTTTATTTTAATGTACCTTTAAGTATCCTTTTTTACACTAGAAAAAATCTTTATATATTAATTTTTAGATTTTTAAAAAAATATAAACTAATTAGTTTTTATTCGAAATAATCTATTTTAATTTTTAAAAAATTTATTTTAATATAAATTTGTAGAGATATTACCTAGTAAAGTAGGTGAGTTTGGGTGAAAATAGGCGTGACCGGTCGGGACTTTTTTAGGGCCACTGTAGGTATCTTAGTGTCTTACATGTACGCTCGACAGTACCTAGCTTCAAGCACGGGTTCGGGAAGTTAGTAAATACACGAGCAAAACAATATTAAACAGACAAATTAAAGTACTTAGGCAATTGCAATCTAACTCAGGTAGGTAGGTAAGCATACCTCTCTACCTGCCTACGCGGATGGGGGGTATTCCTGGCAATCCTAATGTCTACGTGCCTAGCTAGCAATATTTGCCTATCGAGAAAATTCTTGCGGAAGAGTTGCCACAGGCTTGCCGTTGCAAAGAATTACATGGTCTAAGGCCTGTAATAAACCTGGCTTTTCTTTCTAAGGCTGGTAATTTTATATATTTCTAGTAATTGTTTTACTCCCTGGTAATTGTTCGTGCAGGTGGTGGTTATACCTATCTCGCAAAATATTGCAATTGCTTAGCTAGGCAAAATACTTAAAAGTTCCGAGGTCGATTTTGCAGCCGACTGCTTTCGACCTAGTTAACTAAATAACCCTCTGAAATCCATATATTAGACTTTTATAGGGCTTGCCAAGAACCCCTATCCCCCGCGTAGGTACCCAGGTATTAACTTCTACATTTAAATATAGGACAAAGTATATTGATTTTTGGATAGCGCTACTGTTGGCTTCGAAAGTGGTTATTAATGTTGTATGAGTGATGGAGACTGGTGGCTAGCAGTCACTGTGAGGGAAAATATTATACACTATCCTTTGTACCTGCCTACACTATCAGTATTACACTATCTACATAGTATGCCCTTAAGTAGATACATAGGTATACAGAGGTTCCAGTCGCAATTTCTTGAAAAGCTTCATTTCGTATTTAACCCTTCATTCTCATTATACATAAGCAAATACCGACCTCCTAAACTGTGGAACATGTCGTCAAAGTTTTTCGCTATTATCACCGGCGCTGGGGCAGGTCAGTACTGATAGAATGTCTCAATAGCATGATCTTCCTGATTCGGGGGCGTTTCCATGTTTACTTCTGCGAGTCCTCGATATCCTTCACCGGCAGCCTCACTTACTAAGCATACATCCGTAAATAGGAACTGGCCGCGCTGTGGCTCTTAGATTTTCCAAAGTGTATCCAGTAGTGCTCGTGGCCCAGAGACCTGAATTGCACAAGGATACCCTATCTAAGATCACCGAGGCCGGTGGTAGAGCCGTGGGCGTCACCGCCGACGTCACGGACAGCAAGTCCCTGGCACTCGCCTTTGATACTATTAAGACAGAGCTTCCAGACTTCAAATTGGCTGCGGCAGTTTACCACGCCGGATTTGCCTTCAGGGTTAAACCGTTTCTTGAGTGCAGCCCTCAAATTTTATATAGCTCTTTTGCAAACGTGTGAGTATCCCTTCGTTGCGCATGTTTCACTCCCAACGGATATGCCTATTTATACTTGCTGGATACTCCATATCTGATGCTCAAGATATTATGTGGTAAATAATGCATGTTGACGTGATATTACATGATTTATAGGCAAGGTCTCTTTAAATTTGCCCAGCAAACCCTCCCCCTACTCCTCCAGTCTGTCCCCGATTCAAAGTATCCGCCGACGCTGCTCATCCCAGGCTCTGCCTCTTCCATTCGCGCTGCTGCGCATAATTCGATATTAGCCGTAACGATGTATGCGCGTCGTGCCCTAGCTCAATCTCTGGCACGGGAATTCCACCCCAAAGGAGTCCACGTCGCACACACTATCGTCGATGGGACGATAGACATGCCGCGATCGGAGGGACTCACTATTAACGGCGGTGTGGAAGATGGTAAACTAAACACCGAGGCTGTAAGTGCTATTTACTCGCTGTCCCCCGTCGTGGTACTAACTATGTTGGAAGGTTGCCGAGGCTTACTGGTATCTACACACCCAGCATCGTTCTGCTTTTACTCAGGAACTAGATTTGCGGCCATATGTACAAAAATACTGAGTGGGTACTCTAAGTGAGCGTGGAAATTGACTGTATTGGAAGCATGCTATCTCACTATTCTGAGGCGTCCATTTTGCTTCAAGTCTCGAGGTCTATAGCTTTGAGCTGTCATGTAGCGACATAAGTAAAAACTCTCCCCGGTTCTTAATAGTTTAGAGGTCTTTAGACGCTGCTGGGGGGAAGAGATTGTACAAAATAAACTGCGCTCGTTCTATGATGTATTAGATAGCCTTGAAATGGATCTAGACGCGTTATGATGGCAATAGAGACGCCGACTTCCTGGACGGAGAAAAATATCAATAGATATAAACACAGTCCAGCTAGTTAATCGTATCTGGTGGCGTTTTCGACAGTCTGTCAATCATATTGCCCAGCTCAACAAGGAGGGGCCGACTGATCAAAACCGCGCAGCCAACTGCTACGGGACTAACAGGGCACTCTAAGTGCCTAGTCTCCAAATTCCTACCCTTGACCTGTCACTTATCTCGACGATCTTGGGTCGTTTCTTTGGCTGGTTGAATATGTCTTCCATCATGATCAAGAACCATCACCGGTATCCGTGGCTTCAGTTGCAGCCGCAGCCGCTATACGCTCTTCTTCCTTCTTGTCTCTGATCCTTTGTGTTTCCTGTCGCAGTTTCTCTAGATTCCAAGCATCATCATTCTCATCCTCTGACTCATCGTCGTCTTCTGTGAACCTCCAGTTGCCACTTTCAAACAGGGCACGACCAGTTGATTCCTTGGCTTGCCTGGCTTGTTCCTCAGCAGCCTTCTTGTCCATACGTTCCTTCTTCCATTTAGCAAATGACTCCGGAGTAACTGGTGTAAGTGTGCCTGTGAGTTTGTGCCTCTCCGATTCCAGGAAATCTTCAAGAGTCAATGTCTTCAGCGGAGACTTATCCAGCAATGCCTTCTCAGCAGCACGCTGTTCTTTAGTTTTAAGCACGAAGCTACGTGGAACGTTAATACCGCCCTAAATTGAGTCCCGTGGCGGAATTTGACTTACCCTGGCGGAAGAGCGTGTTTGTATTTGCATTTGTCGCCTCCATTGGGACACACCCAAAACCAACCGTATTTGCCGTCTTCGATTGCCTCAATGAAGTATTTGCAAACCTTGTCGGTGGTGGTAACCTGATTACCCTTCTTTGAAAGAACCACCTTTCGTAGCTTTTCTTCGTCCCAGTCATCCGAAGTCTCTTGTTTCTTCTTTTCTTCCTCCTCAGCTCTGGCATCTGTGTATAGGTTCTTCTTCTCCGTCTTCCGTTCTACGGCGAGATCATGGGCGAATTTGCATTTCTTCCCCTTCTCACAATTTCCCTTCTTCCAGAAAATGCAAACGACGGTCTTAGGATCGACACCGAAGGGCACCTTCTGTATCTGACTGGGTCTGGCAAGTAGAGCCTCGTTTTCTTTTTTAGCTTCCTCGGCGGCTTTCTTTTCTCGGAGACGCGCCTCCTTTTCTGCTTGCTTCCGCTTTTCCTCAGCACTACCGCTCGATTTGGCCGTTGCTTCGATTTGTTTGATTTGCCTCTGAGCAGCGGATCCTTTCTTATTTTTCATTCCAAAGGTTTTGTCCACAACAACCTTGGCGGCGGACGGCTTCTTGCCTTTGCCATCATCTTTCTTCTTTGGGGGCATTGTGGTTGAATGATATGGGATTCGGAGAGAGACTTGTTTTGCTGGGGGATTACAGCTGGTTAGCCTTCGTGAACTACTAAAAGTAAACACTTCTTTTCTTGAAGGAAGAGAAAGTATAGAGTTTAGACAAGTGCTGGGGACAGCGCTCCGCTAAGGTGCAGGGGCGTTGCAGTACCTAAATTGTTAGTGGACTTCCAGCGGAGTGTGGGGGGGTATTTTAAAGCATCCCACTACGTCACATGATTTTACGTCATCCCCACTCCTTCAGCCACATTTAATATATAGAATAGCCAAGCCACATCGGACCCTGTTCAGACCTATTGCCTACCTAAAGCTACCTAGGTACCTATTTAGGTATGGGAAAGCTTCAAGCTGTCCTCTCGAGGCTACTCCACGCGCTTTCTTTAACAACCAATATTGCAAATCCTATCGTCGTTCAGATAATCGTAACTTGTAAGTCCAAAAAGCCCAAACTGCCCAAACTTCAGTATTCAATGAGCCTAGAGGATTGACAATCTTGATTGGCAGGACAAGCCTTTCTCCGTCGCATCTCCCGGCCTTGTACATATTAAGCCTATTGAGCGAGATACCGAGATCAGCCCCTCAACCGAAACACAATGATTTCCGACGACGATCTGTACAGACTTGCCATCTTTCTTGGCTCGGTTGCCATGATATTGATTGTACTGTACCACTTTTTCGAGGTCAATTCGCAAGAAGACAGTGCGCTCGCCCAAAAAGCTTCAAGAACAGCCCCTTCCCAACCTGCGGCTGCAGCCGCCAAACAATCACAAGCTACAAAATGAGCAATGAAAACGTTGCATACAATCTGGACTGGAGTTTATGGGCGTATAAAGACTTGCGTTTGAACTTGGGGAACAAGTAATTCTGACCTGGACCTGGGTGCTAGCGCCTTGACGTTGCCGTAGGGAAACAGAACACAGGTGGTTGCAAGGCTAAACAAGCCCAGAGCTGCGACGCACTGAGAGCTAAATCATATTTGTGACCCAAGATGGAAGTTATCGTCATGGGGGTTGGTGTCTCATGAAAACACCCTACCACTCTGATTGTCACTAGCGGCCTTAGTATAGCAACTGCAATGATTTTTCTGGAGGAAATGGGGGTTTCCATCAATCAAACAAAACTTATCTAACTTGTGTGTGCAATTTAACCAACAAAGCTCCAGTGCGCCTATAGTGTTTAAAGAACCTACATCGGTACCTCTTAAGGAGTGCACCAAGTGGAAAGCAAATACCTAAACCACTATGATAGACCAGCTGTCCCTTCCAAGGTTGTGATGAGCATGTACCTAGGTACTGTACATACCTAGCTCACTTACTCAGTAGGCATGTGGCTGTGCGACGCATGCCCCAAACGCGTAAACGGAAAACAGCCTGGATAAAGATAGACTAGCGCGTATTGGCCCCTGATTGGTCTGCAGTCCATATCAGTCCATACCTGCCTATCAATAGGGATGGGGATGGACCAATCCAGCCCAATCCAACTTTGCGTGTTGTTCCGATTTCTGCCCTCCTCTGCTCACTTCCACTTCCCATTCATCATCACCATTCACCCACTTTATTACTGTCTCTTGTTGTCCACCACCACTGCCTTGCCCACGGCATCAAACTCTTTTAATAATCTACTTCCGCTTGCCAATATCATAGGCAACATCTTCCTTCTATTTTTCTCTTGTCGCCTACTCTTCCGCCTAGTACTCGCCTCTACGCGACTTGAGAACAGGCGCATCTCTTCCACAGCAAGTCCTGAACCACGCTTCTTCTTCTCATCCATCAAACCCCAGGCTTCAGCACACATACATCTTGGACTCGTCGTTTATTTTCGCAACAAGCCATCGATAAACTGACTCGGCCTGTAATATAATTAATCTTTGAGAACGCTGCAACCCGCCCCTTCCTTTGTGGTTGCCACGTTCCCGTCAACAATCGCCGGACGTACTCTAATCATCACATTTGAACCATCACCAATCCTCTCATCTCACACTCTCTCTATCTATCTCAAGATGTCTGGATCTGGCAAACTCGATCAGCCTCTAGATGAGATCATCTCGACCCAGCGCCGCGCTGTTGGTGGCCGCCGTCGAAGTCAACGTCGCACTGCTGGTCGACCTGCTGCAACTGCTCCCGTCGGAGGTGTTCAGAAGACATCCCGACAACCTCGCAACGCTGCGACTAAGCAGGCCCCCGCTAAGGCCGCTGGTGGAAATGGCGAAAGCAAGGTTGTCGTCAGCAACCTCGTAAGTGGATAAGCTTCCCAATCCAAGCTATCTTTACTTGTTCAACTACTAACACTGTGTGTAGCCTAAGGATGTGAACGAAGCCCAGATTAAGGTATGTTTCCTAAGGCACTTGCCTGTGGAATTTCGTCGACACCTTTCTTGAATCGCACCCGCGTAACCTTGACGATCGAGATGAATATTACCCAGCGCATCGCCTTTTATGACAGAGCTGTCACCATCCCCAGTCTCCTTCCTTGACCATGCAAGCGTACACACTTTCAGCTGCAATAGTGTCGGAAGTCGAGTAGGTCTTGTGTTGCGCGTATGTTGTGTGTCCTTGGGTAGGCTTGGCAACCACCCAGAAAAGGCTCCAATGCGCAGGCCAGAGCAGACCATGGCGTTGGTAACTAGCACATCTGTAGGCTTGATCCTGGAAGACGCATCTTTTATCTGACTGCGCCCTTTCATTTTCTCTGAACATGGGTAAACCGCGAGCACTGCAGTGAGCAACAGACGCGTTAGTTCCTACAGTGTCACCTGGCATTATTACAGCGAAAGGCAACCTAGGGAGCGTAGCAAAGCAATTGCGCAATGTGTTTTCAGCCTGGCAGAGCAGTAGTACATGTGGCGCGACAGTTCTCAAATGGAATTGAGGGTATGGGGCCTGATGTATGGACAATGTGGCGGCCGTCCGTCAAAGTGGGTTATTTCTACTGTAAAACTGAATTGGGTCAGGGGGTATACTCTTGCTCTGCCGGCCGAAAGACACATTGTTAGAGGGTAACTGACGGGATGGACTGGTTTCATGTGGACTTGCAAGTTTCGAACTGAAATCCTTACTAACGCTCACTGCGTGCTCGTTGTTATTTGCACGCTGTTGGACTTCCCTGGGGACGAATACGCCAGCCGATTTTCCGCGATACACGATATTGGATCACGCGCAAACACGGATGGAATACTTGAGACTAACATTCGTGCCCTCCCTAGGAGTACTTCACCACATCAGTTGGACCCATCAAGCGGGTAGAGCTTTCGTACGGTCCCAATAGTGTCAGCCGTGGTATTGCCACCGTCACGTTCCACAAGCTTGATGGTGCGAGCAAGGCTTTCAATGTGTTGAACGGTATTTTGGTCGACAACCGTCCTATCAAGGTAAAGATCGTCTACCCTTTGATATACAGCTACGTCGGGCTAATCAGTTTGATGGTACAGATCGAAATTGTAGTCGACGGCGCCAAAGCTGCCGAGATCATTCCCGCTCCGAAGACGCTGACTGAGCGTATCACGCAGCCCAAGGCTCAGCCGAAATCTGCTGCAAACGACAAGAAGAAGGATGCCGGAAAAGCGGTTGGCTCTGGTACTCGGGGTCGCAAGAGACGCCCCGCTCGTAGCAGCCGCCCTGCCAAGAAGACAGCTGAAGAATTGGATTCCGAGATGGTGGACTATTTCAACTCAGGCGATCAGAATGAGAACGCTAATGGTACCGCCAACACTAACGGCGATTCTGCTATGGATGACGAAATCTCGGTAAGTTCCTCAATGGCAACTTTTTAAATTCCTAAATTAACAAGTTCCCCAGTGAGCTCGTAACAACATCTCGATTTAGTGTTGTGGGACAACCAACTAGTGATGGACTCTCCTTCCTATGGTTTTAAGCCAGGCTTTTTTTTTTACAGGGGATTAAGAGTTGATAGTGCTGGGTTCTCCCTACCTCGCTTCGTTCTTCATCAGCGAGTATTCTAGACCAAGCTATTAATTTTGCTTTGTTGGGGTTCGTGGATAATTTGCAGTCCGTACAAATAAACACAGATTGTCTTTTCTCCAAGTAATAAATTATACTCAGGCATGGCTCGTGACAAACTTTTTGGCTAAAAAAAATAATTCGTATAATGTGACGCGACAAGTAAGCGTCCTTTGTAAATATAAAAATAAAGGAGAGAATGAATACAAATACCTCAGCTACGATCAGAACTCTTTCGCAGGTACTAAGTTCAACTTCATAGGAACAGCATGTTAGGGTCATGTTTCCCACCATGCAAGGATGATAAGCAGAAATTTAATTCATTAGCCTCAGTGTATCTGTCTAGGCACAAACTCTTCTTTTACGGGCCTCTAGGAATCGGAAAACAGTGGTATAAAAGCCGGATTGACGACATTCAATAGCAGTGCGTATGCGTTGCTGTTATGACGTTTCTTCTGTTTCACCATGCAACAGATTTCTCTAAGCAGCTATATCTCAATCGCCTATTTGGGGATGAATGTCATGTAGGGGGCTTCAGTCCCTGAAGTTCTTAAATCTATCGGATGCGTCAGAATTTTGTTCGGGTAGGACAAGGAAAAGGTAATTATGTTAGGAGACAGATTTTAGGAACGTGGACAAGAAAGAAAGGTGGACTGACTTCTGCACGACTCTCTCAATTCCGTCACAGCCTCGCTTCAACTCATCAAGGCGGGGACCGTAGGAGAAGCGAACAACTACGAGCAATGAGTATTAGTATTAGACTAGTAAGAGAAGGTAGTTTGAGAGAAAATTCTTACAGTGATGGCAAGGGCTGTCAAACAGATCTCGGCGACGTGCTGGGTTAAGGTCAAAGAAGATGCCAGGAACGACGATGACCTTCTCCTCGAGGCAGGCTTGGAAGAAATTGAGACCGTCGGAGATAGGACCAGGCAGACCTTCGAGATTGAGCCACAGATAGAATGTGCTATCAGGCACATATTTGATCACGAAGCCCATGTCACGCAGGCGCTTAACCACGTAATCACGCTTGTCCTGTTTAAATCGGTCGGGTTAACAAAAGCTGGCTGTGGGGGTTGAGCCTTGGACTTACTCGGAAATGGCGCTGAAGAGCTTGCATCTCCTTGCGAACGAGTGTAGGCTCAAGCATGGGAACAGCAGCCTCCTGGAAAGGAGCGTTGGCTCCACCGTCAAGGTAAGAACCACAAGAGCCAATACTAATAGACATAGGTGTTAATTGCAAAGTAAACTTTTACGAATCTAAAGGGATGGTCATCACTTACGCCTTGATGAATTCCTTAGGGCCGAGAATCCACGCAACTCGCCACCCAGGTAGACGGAACCGCTTTGTAAGGCCGTCGATGATGAGAACATCGTCTTCGTCGACGTCCTCAATGTTGTCAGCAGCTGAGATGACAGAGCCGTCACAGTCACTCGTGTAATTATAGCCGGAGTAGAACTCATCGCTGATGAGCGTCGCACGTCCACGGCAGATGTCCTGAATCTCCGCAAGTTCAGGATTGGCAACAACACGACCAGTAGGGTTGCGGGGGTTCGAGGTGAGAATGACCGAAGTACCCCGAGCAATCTCATGAGCGATTACATCCGGGTGGATGTGGTAGCCATCCTCTTCCGAGAGAGGCGTGGGGACGGCAGCAAACTACATAGGTCATGAATGGGTATGCAGATCTCGTCTAGTTTGGGTTGATTGAAGCTTACATTCTTGAAAAGAGACATCATCTCATTGTATGCTGTGTAGTCGGGAATAAAGAAGCCGACATAGGCATTGTTGAGAATGGCAGCAATGCGAATCAAGCCAGCTCGACCGCCGGGCACGATGGCGACGTTTTCCCAGGAGTACTGGCTGTCCTTACCCTGGCGGTGCATCTCATTGTACATTCTAGCGACAGCAGCCCGCAGGGGCTTGATACCAGCGGTGGGACCATACTCTCTAGCGGCAACGGAGACGTCGATATGAGTAGGTCGAGGGAACGAGCCTTCAATGTCATCATCGACCTCCGGGGCGCCTTGGCCTAGATTGGCCCACAGCTCGGGCTCCTCCAAGAACCCATGTTCGGCGGCGCGCTCGGTACACCACACAACGCCGGTTGACGCACGGCTCGCGTCGAGACCGGCATGGGGCAGGTGTCCGGGATTTGCAGCACGAAACTGTCTGTGGATTTTGGAGCTCGTCTCTGCCAAGTAAAGCCGTCAGCACAGCTCGGAGAGCCTCGGAGAGCAGAGCAGCCACACAGAGCGAGGTGTTGGCCACAGTGTTGGTGACAGATGACAGATGATGGACGGATGAGAATAGGCGGTGAATGCCAAGAGCCAAGGCTCACACAGATGTACATCATCTTAGGGTGCCAATATTGCTTCTTTCAGCAGCAGGCGAAGACAGAGACTGTGTAATGCTTGGCATGTATGTGTGTGTCTTGTGCCAGTAGAGACAGACATGCAGCCCGCGAGAAATCTATGAAGTCGTTGAAATCAAACAAACATACCATTGGCGCTGGGGTCGCCGATACTGAATCTTCTTCTGGGGAGACCGGTATTCTTGTTCCTAGCTTTGGGGTTAGTGGCACGGTCCCCTCACCCTCAGCGACTGACACCACCATTTATTGATTGACACGGCCGGCCTCGAAGACGGTCTAGCTTACATGGAAAACTTGCGGTTGTTGAACGACATCTTGGCGACTTGCAAAAGCAGTCAGTCGGAATAGATTGTATAGGTGACGATCAGTTGAAGCTCAACTGCAAGCGTAAGCTGGGTATTTGGTTGATGGTTTATGATTGACGGGCTGCGAAGCAACACAAAACAAAACAGACGACGGAAAAGTCGAGGAGGTGGATATACAGTTTGTAGGAATTGTAGCTGGCACCTGGCACTGGTCAAAAGTGCTTCTCTATTTTTCTACTTGGACGCAAACTAAAACGAAGAGGCAGAAGGCAGAGGGCAAGAGGCGAGAGAAAAGCAACCAGACATCACGAAAGCTTTGTCCCACCGACAACCAGGCGCAGCCCAATTAATGCAGCCAGTGCCTCGATTTGGTGAGGTCTCCCCCAGTGAATGCTAGTGAATCGCCCCCGTAGATAAAGTGGGGGGACACCGCCTCCCAGCGCAAATCAGAGCCATGAGACGCTGTCGTGGGATGTGGATCATCGGTACTGCTTCGGTGCAGGCTTTGGTTGTGGTGAATTTGGTGTTTCAAGCTTGGATTAACAAAGTCATTCAACCAATTGCCCAACTGGCCAATTACCTAAGTCACTACCTAGTTAGGACTTACTTGGCAAGTTAGCCCTCTTCTGTTTAGCTATTGATAAATTACCTGAACCTCTACGACCAAAAGCTGGCAACCAAAAAGATAGATAGATAGATAGATACAGAATCTTCCTGCGTATGTCTTCTTTAATAGATACATGTAGCCACTATGTAGTAGTATAGCTACATATTGGAAGTCCTTACCGCACTTATACATACCTAGGTACTTTATTCCCAGGAGCTCGCACAAAACCTAATATGAAAGTGGGCCTGAATGCTACCGGCTAAAGGATCACTAATAAAATAAAAAGATATAATTGCTGCAAATATATTATATGGAACCTGTACTTCCCAGGATAACATGATCAAGACGAAAATAATGAGGAATACTTCATATGATATGTCGGCGATGCCGTCCGGTCAGGTCCGTCGTTTTGACCAATAACTCGATACTTCTCGTACAGCTGAGAGCCAGCTGGCCGGCCGGTGGGTGGTGTGGGCTTCAGAAGCGGGTCAGAAGCGGATCAGAAGCCAAGCCCTGCCAGGCGCGTCCAGAAATCAATTTACGCGACTAATCTGTGATGCAAGCAAGAGTTTTGGAAGAATAACTACAACTACCATCACTACCCTTCTCGATTGTTAGGACCACAACTTGTGCCGCCATATCTACCACGCTGTCCCTCGTGTACAAAATCGTAAACGGCATACTCTCGGTTCTAATTCTAACAGGATGGCTCTCATCGTGGATAAACATCGGCCTCGGTCTCTTGATGCTTTGACCTACCATTCGGAGCTTTCTGACCGATTACGGTCATTGGTATGTGCCTCGTGACAGTGAAGATGCTCTCGCAATACTCACACGTCTTGTCTTCCTAGGCACAAAGTGGGGACTTCCCTCATCTCCTCGTCTACGGGCCCTCCGGAGCTGGCAAGAAGACTCGTATCGTCGCTACACTCAAAGAGCTGTACGGCCCCGGCGTGGAAAAGATCAAGATCGATGCGCGCGTCTTCCAGACCAGTAGTAACCGAAAGCTCGAATTTAATATCGTGGCATCCGTATACCACCTCGAAATCACGCCGTCCGATCTTGGCAATTACGATCGCGTCGTTATCCAAGATTTGCTCAAGGAAGTCGCCCAGACACAGCAGGTTGACCAGTCGGCCAAACAAAGATTCAAGGTCGTTATCATCAATGAGGCGGACCATCTCACCCGTGATGCTCAGGCCGCCTTGAGAAGAACCATGGAAAAATACAGCCCCAACTTACGATTAATCTTGCTTGCCAACAGCACAGCTAACATCATTGCGCCCATCCGAAGTCGAACACTTCTCGTCCGCGTAGCTGCGCCAACCGTAGATGAGATTTCTAATGTATTAGCCGACTCGGCTAAGCGCGAAGGTTGGCCAGAAGTGAAAGGTCTGCACAAAAGAATCGCCGAGGAGAGCGGGCGAAACTTGCGGCGAGCCTTGTTGATGTACGAGGCAGTTCATGCCCAAAAGTATGTCTGGAGAACCTGACTGTCCGTTCGTGACGCTGACATTGCCGTAGTGAGAAAGTGACCGACACCACCCCCATACCTCCCCCAGACTGGGAGGCACTGATATCACAGATTGCCAAAGACATGATGGATCAGCATACACCCGCACAAATTCTCGTTATCAGATCCAAGCTCTATGATCTGCTT
The DNA here is from genome assembly GCA_022495085.1 of Xylaria sp. FL1042. Taxonomy (NCBI): domain Eukaryota; kingdom Fungi; phylum Ascomycota; class Sordariomycetes; order Xylariales; family Xylariaceae; genus Xylaria; species Xylaria sp. FL1042. Next base: position 12,892 of record MU380312.1, read on the forward strand.
ACTCACTGCATACCACCTACGACTATCCTCAAGACGTTAACATTTAAACTAATCCCCCAAATCGATGACGACCTGAAATGGGAGGTGATCAAATGGTCGGCCTTCTATGAGCACAGAATAAGAACAGGCACCAAAGTCATTTTCCACCTTGAAGCATTTGTAGCTAAATTCATGCGAGTCATCGAGATGTACCTAATGAGCATGGACATGTAGCACCGAAGACGGGTCTACCCGGTGTTAAATGGATGTGGCTTGTGGCTTGGCTCGGAGTTGAGGGAGTTTTGCGCAATGGGTACATGGAGGCGTTCGGGCAGGGTAGCTGAGAAAGTTCTTGGCTGCATCGCATTACTTTGAGTCCTTTAAGAAGACGTCTGCATCCGCTATCGGTAAAAGAACAATGCGCACGAGAGCGATGTAGTCTATTGTTATAACCGAGAACCGACATACTACTTCGACGTAGACTCCTTTCCGCCGCATCGGGGCAGCACTTACACAGCCAAATGGGCTTTCAGAGATGCCGAGCCCAGCCCTACTGTCTGTGGTCCGGTGCAACACACTTATCATTACCTAGGTAATGACAATGCCTACTCGGATAACGGACGCTATGGGCACAGATCCCTGTTAGCATAGGTGGAATCCCCCGCGTTCTGTCCAGACGCTTGGGGTGTTTCTTCTCGGCAACGCGAGAAGAGGATCGCCACAGCAGGTAGATATACTAGATACCACCGGAGCATCAGCCGGGGTTTGATTCCCGCATGCTGCTTACGAAATATGGTCGGGGATCGGACGCAAAGGTCTATCTCGCGATGCGTTAATTAAAGCAAGGACGGGCGAGACCATGTGGCTTAATGTTTATTTTGGAACCTCTCGAGCTGAGGCGCGGCTTTAATGTACACTGTAATGTGACGAGGGTACTGGTTGGGGACGCCAAGCCTGAACTACACTACATGTATTCCTGGCTTGCGGCGCTCTCCAAGTGCGGGGTTTGTCAGGTGAGGGGTCGGATAGGATATCCAGAACAGTATCCAGAAGGATGTCTTACGTAGTATGTCTTAGGCCGACGCCTACCACAGCACCACAGCATGGGCGAGCCACTCACTATCCAACCACCGTCCTACCATTGTCAACCTCCGCGTCTCCGGGCCAGCGTCCGGCCCTAACTTGAGCGCTACCGTAGTGTCATATCGTTGGTTCGTGACGCAAGGTACTGCTGGGCACAAATGACGGTGGAGTGGCAGTTAATCCACTCAACTAGTCGTACAGTAGTAAGTGTTCAAGTTCAACATAATCGCGCTCTACCTACTCAGGCATGGCGATCATGGCATGGCGCTTGGCCTCTGCCCTCTATCCTCTGCCCTCTGCCCTTTCAGCTTATTAGACACCACAAATCGGGGGTGTGGTTGCATTGGTCTGACGGCATCGAAACCGCCCAGCTTCCTTCGGACATGCTCACAGGGCATCGTAGTGTGCTGTGACATGAACCATTGGTCTGGGTCCTTGCTCGAGGGTGGTATGGAGGCAGGGAGGTAGGGAGGGAGGGAGGCAAGGCGGGCTTCGGGCTTATTATAAGAACATACTATTGTAACTCCATGAACTGTTGCATGTCCACCCTTGTTGCTATACCCAAACACCCGGGAGGATTCCCTCCAGGTGTATGGTTTTCCATGTCCGTACGTTACCTGTACAGTGCTTACGCTGCCATACAACTGTGCAGCCTTTTTTAGTCGAAAGTCGAATGAGTGGACGAAGGAGTTTCCCGTACCTAGTCGCAAATTGCTCCCAGTGGTACGACATGTAATGACATTACGGTCTATTTGTAGACAAGTCGTTGAAGCCTACCATACACGTTAGTAAGTAGGTCTATTTTCATCTTGTTGATGTCGTTGATGTCGCGTTTCGTCCAAGACAAGCAACCCTCTGCGCGGCTGTCAGAAGAAATCCATCGTATACCAGGCAGAAGAGCGCCATCCCCTGTTCCGCCACAAATCGGGTCCGGGGAAAAGGCTCAACAAATGGCCACCGGCCCCTCACTGCTTCGTTGACAAGATAGTGCCAAGGTTAGCAGCTTTTGTGTATTACTGCACTTAGACCAACACAACATGACACAGGGACGGTCGAGCGGAAGTAGATGATAAGACCCACCTAAACCCCGACCTGGCTCGACCATTATGTTAGGACGGACAGTATACTCCTCAAAGCCTTATGCGTAAACGTATACTATTATTATAGCTACACGAATTAGGTAAGTGATGGGATGGGACATGAGTGACGAGAGCGTCGAGAGGAGAGAGCGAAGTACCCAGATGGGCTAGATCAATATCACCCTACCTACCCTACTTATACCTGTACTTAGTAGATCGTGCCTGCGATGCCTTTTTCAGGGTCAAAACGGCGCTACTACACTACTACCTACGCTACTCTGGCCGCGTGGGGTAAAGGGAACAATGTTAAATAATAACGACCCGTAGCAGGTGGATAAGGTAAGGTACGTTACCTACCCCTATACTACCTACTTACCCAGCGTGGCTGCACCGTGGTGCCGTCGCAGCGTGGGTACCGTAGCAGTGTAAGCAGTGTAGCAGTGTAGCGCGAGCATGTAGCGAGGTAGCGAGCTTATGTACATGTATCCAGGTATCGCGGTATCCAGGTATCGCATCGCGTAATGTGCCATGCCAATTCTGCCGCATGTCCATGAACATACAAAACTGAGCTGTCCCCTCGCTAGCGATTCCTCTCGTCTAATTCACACCCTTTTGTCCTCCCCCTTCTCAGCCCTCTTCTTCAGTCCTCGGTTGCATAGATAGCGAATCGCCTGCGCTCCCCCTTCCTTGTCTATTTATAAGAGAGAGCATATACTCTTTGTCTTCACCTCACCTTGTCGACCTCTACCCCGCCAAAGTACTCAAAAAGTACCCCACCACATCGACATCGTCGTCCAGACATCGATCACTCCTCGATCAACACTTCAGCGCCGCAATCATGGGTGAAGAAGGCAAGGCGCCTGTGGTCGCCGAGGCCCATCTCGTCGACACATTTCGTAAGATGGCCCTCAATTGATTGTGCGCGCATGAAAATGCGCCTACTAGCTTGACGAATGAGATTGTGTCGCTAACATTTAAGTATATAGATCCTCCGCAGAAGATGCTCGACAGTAAGCTTCAACACCAGCTCTCCCGTGTCCTATTTCGCGCAAGAGGGCTTTCACAGAATCTAACAATGTATAGAGCATCCTAGCAAGCCACACATTACTAGTGAGTTGTCACAATCTAGGCGATCCATCCTGGTCACTCATGGGTTACTAACCCCTCGCAGGCCTCGAGGAGTACCAACAACTATACAAGGAGTCCATCACCGATCCTGACAAGTTCTGGGGCCAGAAAGCTAGGGAGCTTCTAACGTGGCAGCGTGACTTTGAAACAGTTCGCTCTGGATCTCTGCTCAACGGTGATGTGGCTTGGTTCCCGGAGGGTCAACTCAACGCCTCTTATAACTGTGTCGACAGACATGCCTTCAAGGATCCCAACAAGGTCGCCATTATTTATGAGGCCGATGAACCCAACGAGGGCCGTAACCTGACGTACGGGGAGCTACTCCGTGAGGTTTCCAGAGTCGCCTATGTACTTAAGAAGATGGGCGTCCGGAAAGGAGACACAGTCGCCGTCTACTTGCCCATGATTCCCGAAGCTCTAATCGCCTTACTCGCCATCACTCGTATTGGAGCAGTTCACTCTGTTGTATTTGCCGGTTTCTCATCGGACTCCTTACGCGATCGTGTCATTGATAGCGAGTCCAAGGTAGTCATCACTTCGGACGAGGGCAAGCGAGGTGGCAAGCTTATTGGCACAAAGAAAATCGTCGACGATGCACTGAAGCAATGTCCTGATGTCACTGGCGTACTAGTCTTCAAACGTACCGGTGCCGATGTTCCGTTCACCCCCGGCCGTGACCTGTGGTGGCACGAGGAAGTTCAGAAGTGGCCATCATACATCGCCCCTGAAGTCATGAACTCAGAGGACCCCCTATTCTTACTTTACACTTCTGGGTCGACCGGTAAGCCAAAGGGCGTATTACATACCACTGGCGGTTACCTTCTCGGAGCTGCAATGACAGGAAAATATGTATTCGATATCCACGACGGCGACCGGTACTTCTGTGGTGGCGATGTCGGTTGGATTACTGGTCACACATATGTGGTGTATGCGCCTCTACTTCTCGGCGTCTCGACAGTTGTGTTCGAGGGCACGCCAGCATACCCCAACTTCTCCCGATACTGGGAAATCATTGATAAGCAAGAGGTTACTCAATTCTACGTCGCCCCCACCGCGCTCAGATTGTTAAAACGTGCGGGCGACGACTTCGTAAAAGCTCGAATGCCTAAGCTGAGAGTTCTGGGATCAGTTGGTGAGCCTATCGCAGCCGAGATCTGGAAATGGTACTTCGAAGTTGTTGGTAGGGAGGAGGCCCATATCGTCGATGTAAGTTACACCTTCGCCAGTGAGATGAACAACCACTAATAGAGTAGACCTATTGGCAAACCGAGACCGGATCTAACGTCATTACACCCCTTGCTGGTGTCACCCCCACAAAACCCGGAAGTGCATCTTTGCCCTTCTTTGGGATTGAACCTTCCATCATCGACCCTGTTTCGGGCGAGGAAATCCACGGCAATGACGTCGAAGGTGTTTTGGCGTTCAAACAGCCATGGCCTAGCATGGCACGCACCGTTTGGGGAGCCCACAAGCGATATATGGAGACATACTTGGACGTATACAAGGGTTACTATGTGAGTCAATCTCCTGGCATGTGACGAAACCTCCCACTGACAAAAATACAGTTCACTGGCGACGGAGCTGGTCGTGATCACGAAGGCTTCTACTGGATTCGCGGAAGAGTTGACGATGTCGTCAATGTTAGTGGTCATCGTCTATCAACAGCCGAAATCGAAGCAGCTCTTATCGAGCACCACGCAGTTGCCGAGTCTGCCGTCGTCGGTGTTGCCGACGAGTTGACGGGCCAGGCTGTCAATGCATTCGTTGCCATCAACAAGACCAGCGAGGCGACAGATGCGCTACGAAAGGAATTTATTCTGCAGGTCCGCAGGAGTATTGGGCCTTTCGCCGCCCCCAAGGCGGTATACATTGTGCCCGATCTCCCAAAGACTCGCAGTGGTAAGATCATGCGCCGTATCTTGAGGAAGATTTTGGCTGGCGAGGAGGATCAACTTGGCGATACGACGACGGTAAGTTCTTGCGTCTTTACGCTTTTGAGAAACAAATTGCTGACATGAGATGTTTGCGCAGCTGTCCGACCCGGCCATTGTTGATAAGATCATTGCCATCGTCCACGAAGCTAGAAAGAAGTAAAATCACAAAATTTAAGCATAAGTATATAAGAGTAAGGCAACTGTTGGCTAATTCCGGGCGGGTGTTTGATACCATATTGTTACAATAGTGGGTTAAGTTTTCCAATGAATAGAAACTTTTTGTCAGAAGTCTTCTAAAACCCACTTAGAATTTTAAGTGCTTTACTATACTTGGTCTACCCATTCCAGTCCCTGTTACTAGTATCTTACTTGCAACGTCGGTGACTGGCCGTCTCAACGCTACTAACTTGGCGGTGATGACGTTGACGCTTTCTTAGTTGCAGCTGAACAATGTCTTCTTCCGGCTGCATCGGTAATACCTGCGGTTCTTGCCAAGCCCGGCGCACAACTACATCTCCTCTAAAAGGCAGTACATATGTATACACAAGAACAGGATTGAGTACACACGAAAGGCGAGAAGGGAAAAAAAATTCCGTACGCGCGTCATTTCAACTTGGCGAAGAGGGCTGGTTGGTTCCTTGAATTTTGGAGGCTGGCCTAGATCCCTTCGATAGACTTACCAAGGAAGATCTCAAGATAGGGTAGGTAGGATGGAATATATTAATGTAGTATTGTGACGATAGGGAGGCGTCGGGTCTCGTGGGGTTCGATATCGAGGCAGGCGAGGCAGGTTATTGCTACGGTTTGGTAGTCTGTGTATAATGCTTATTCACCTATGTGCATTTGGCAGTGGATGGTTCAATGCCTTGCGGCTCATATTCATCCTTGGAGCAAGAAACCAAAAAGAGATGAAACGTTATTTCTCCAGGTAGACTAGTTGAATAGTGAGAGTGAGAATTAGTTGGGTTCGTGTATGTAGTAAGAATTACCTGTTTAGTACTTTTTTTCGTATTATTTCCTCACGTCTGCCTATTGATGCTCCAGGGAGTCCTATACTAACTACTCGCAGGCTACTAGGTACCTAGTATTTGTCAATTACCATCTTACCAATCATAGAATATGAATAGTGGTTGTAGGCATCTACACTACATATGTATTATCAAAGTCAATTGCCTAGATGGTGCATCGTGAATACGAGTCCTAGACTACGTCAGTAGTGAAGAAAGGTTCAGTCTCGCATGACGATATGTCCTATCCTAACCAGAGAATTGTGGTGTTGACAATTACTCTAATAGGCCAATTCATCGCATCTCGTACAAGTATGTATCTACTACGTAGGATTATTGAGTACAGACACACCTACCTGCCACCAGGTTTCTTGTCCGCCGCCAAGAAATTCCAAGAGAGGCTATGTGGTCACTGTATGGTCGCTGCATCGTCCCAGCCTGAGCCGTTTGTTCCGATACGACTGGACATCGGATAGGGTGGCTGTGTCCCATCCTACTGAAACATGGACTTAAAAGACGGGGATAGTACAGCTGCATCAAAAAGTATCACGACCTGGGATGAAACCGAGTTTCTGGGGTCTGCACACACTACGCGATAGATGGGTTTTGTTTCACCCGCATTGGCCCCTATACAAAATTACCAACCAACCAGAAACCTTAGGGCTGAAGAAAAGTTCAACTCGAACCAAACTTGAAGGAGAGAGTGATACCGCAAGTAAGGTATACCCAAGTCAGAATTATAGGTGCATCAACGATACCTACCTACTCGGGGACAGTAACATTGCATGCGGTTAAGTTACTCAGTACTTACCCAGGTAAGTACATACCTACCTCCTGACAAGGATTTGTTCAGGTGCGCCTGCTACCTACCGCTGTATGTTTCTCTTTAGGGGCGTTTATTCCTTCCTGTCTTACTGACTGCATGCCTAACGGCAAGTCCATTAGCGGTCTGCTTTCGCAGGTGCGGGCGCTTTTTGCCGTTAGAGCCTTGGCCCCCGGCAACCGCCCTACACTGTCTGTCTCACCCTCCTCTGGGCTTGTTCCTGCGAACTTGGGTCCTGGAACTTCTCCTTGTTCAAGCCCAGCAGAATAAACTATCTTCCTTCTGTACACACCTACTCGTTTTTACCTCTGTTATCCTCCGTGTTTTGAATTGGTCCTTCTTTTGTTCTCCGTGTACACTTCCAATCACTGTCACTATTTTCGTTACTCAACTCTCGTTTACGACTCTGAACGCACGAACGAAGAAACAAACACGCACGTGGATGGGGTTGTGAGAATAGAGCCTTGTCCCGCTCGCGGGATCTCTCGTCTTTGAATATGCGCTTCTCTCTTACCGCTGTCGTTGCGTTATTATGCACCTTCGCATGCGACTCGGAAGCACACTCGCTGCAGCGGAACCCTTTGAACTACATTACTATCGTTGATAAGCCAACGCTCCATACGCCGTCGAATCGCATCCACGCACACTCGTCATTCGCCATAAGCTTCCTCCTCCATAACCAACAGGACAAGGTACGCATTGAGCTGGAACCAAATCACGATGTTCTGTCGGACGAGGCTACGATACAATATCTCGGCCCCGACGGCAGCGTCACACACGAGGAGAAGATAGACAGGAAAGACCACAGGGTGTATAAAGGCCATGCGTTTGTGCAACACCCTCATCACTCGGAATGGCTTAATGCCGGCTGGGCCAGGATAGCAGTCCTCCGAGACGGGCCGAATCCCCTATTCGAGGGGACCTTCAGGGTCAATGGAAACTATCATCATATCCAGCGGGCTTCGACGTATAGACAGACGCGGCTCGCTGAGGATCCTGAAGCACACCACGCCAGTGACGACTACATGATTGTCTGGCGAGATACTGATATTGCGGGCGATTTCTACGGCTCGGGATACGAGCTCAAGCGTGAGCTTGGTGAAAATGCCTCCATCTGCTCTTCTGACCTACTCGACTTCAACAGTCGGCTCGATCATCCAGTTAATTTAGGCCTAGATCTGCGCGATCTAACGTCGGCCGACTCGGACGTGATCCTTCGTCGCCAGGGTGACCAAATCCCAGGCGGTGATGGCGCCGGCGTCAATCTGGCTTCCACCATCGGGTCAACCCAAGGTTGTCCAACTTCGCGCAAGGTTGCCTTGATTGGGATCGCGACTGACTGCACGTACACATCCCAGTTCGAGGCCAAGGCTAACGTCACCCAAAATGTTATCAGTATGGTAAACATGGCATCAGCAGTGTACGAATCTACGTTCAACATCAGCCTGGGCATTCGAAATCTGACCATCAGTGATGCGACATGCCCTGGCTCCCCTCCAGAAGGCTCGCAGTGGAATCAAGCTTGTAGCTCAAGCGTTACTATCAACGACCGTCTAGACCTTTTCTCCCAATGGCGAGGCCAATTTAATGATAGCAACGCCTATTGGACTTTATTAAGCACCTGTGCTACTGACGCTGCTGTGGGATTGGCATGGCTGGGCCAGCTCTGTGCCCAAGGTTCCTCGCCCAATGGCAATGACACTACAGCTGGCGCGAATGTCGTCGTGCGGACTAATACGGAATGGCAAGTATTCGCTCATGAGACTGGTCATACATTCGGCGCTTATCACGATTGTACGTCGACGACCTGTGCAGATGGCACTCGGGCGAATAATCAATGCTGTCCCTTGAGTAGCTCCTCATGTGACGCACAGGGTTCATTTATCATGAATCCATCGACAGGTCCCGGGCTGACCCAGTTCTCACCGTGCAGTATTGGCAACATCTGCTCCGCAATGTATCATAAAAGCGTGGACTTGGATTGCTTGAGCGACAACAAAAACGTTGTAACTATAACAGGTAGTCAGTGTGGTAACGGCATCGTGGAACAAGGAGAAGACTGTGACTGCGGTGGTCCAACTGGCTGCCAAGGGAACTCCTGCTGCGACCCCAACACCTGTAAATTTACCGCCAACTCTGTCTGTGACTTCGCAAACGAGGATTGTTGCACTCATCAGTGTCAGTTTGCCACTAACGGAACAGTCTGTCGAGACAGCACTGGCTCGTGCGACCCACAGGAAACTTGCAGTGGTACGTCGGCAACATGTCCAACAGACCTCAAGGCTCCAGATGGCCAGACTTGTGGCGCCGATGGGTCGGGTCTTAAGTGCGCATCGGGCCAGTGTACGTCTCGTGATTTGCAGTGCCAGACTCTAGTTGGGGGGTTAACGAACAGCAACGACTTAACTGCCTGTGACGACAACACGTGTCTAGTGCGCTGCAAATCCTCAACCTCAGCGCCGGGCTCGTGTGAAGGCATACAACACAACTTCTTAGATGGCACACCCTGCGAGGGTGATGGCCATTGCGATAATGGGACCTGCAAAGGAGCCAGCCTGGGAGATAAAATCGCGCGTTTCTTCCGCGACAACAAGGACATAATAATTCCGGTCGCGTCGGTCGTCGGCGGTCTCATCGTGATTGCAATCGCGGGCTGTTGTTGCTCCTGCATAAGGCGCAGAGTGCGAAGAAGAAAACTGGCGCAAAAGACGCAACCAAGCAGTAGCTGGGTTGGCGGCGGTGTTCCTATAAATAACGGCTGGAACATCCCGCCTCCGCCTCCCATGGCCCGCGGTGTGGAGGGCCGACGTCAATATGGTCCGCAGCAACAGCAGGGATGGGCACCGGCACCAGCACCAAGGGCAAACTTGGCTCGTTACGCATAGTATCACATAATCCCCCTAGGACCAGTATCTGGGGTCTAGAGGAGCGTATGGAACGGATTAGCATAGATGGATTTGGATATTGGGAGGAATTGATCAGCATTCTTCATGGCATGGCGTTGGCGGCATGTTATTTTCGACGGGATTCAGGATCACCCGTTATATGGGCATTACGACTTTTCCCTTGGTTTAGTTTAGGATTGGATCTGCTCTCGACTTATATTTCGGTATATAAGCACTAGCATGATACGGACTGTACGGCATTTTAGCTTGTTTTGGTTCCAGCAAGATGCACCTTACGGAATATCTTATTGGACTTGGAACAGGACCCATGTTACCTGATGCAGTGACATAAGATAGGTATACGTATATAGACCAAGCAGCCATCCCAATGCCCGCTGCGGAAGCTCGAATGAAAAAAAACTTATATACTACTTTTGTGTTATTCGTAGGTTGTGATCTGGAGTGGCGCACTACATCTCTTTGCCGCTGCGAAATTCAAAAACGTATTGTCAACCGGGACAGTACTGACGAGGACTTGGACAATAACCTACCTGGCGTGTCAGTTAAAATAGAATGTTCTGCGGATCTCACGGTAACAAGTCAGTTAGTCATATTATACCGATCGTCAAGATATTTCTTATCGATCCTTTACACAACATATGATATCTATTAGAAAGCGTACATATCCCTTCGTCTTAGTTTCAGCCTGAGGGTGAAGCTTAGAGACGCGGTCTAGATATATATAACGAACAATTCAGTCGCTCGGCTTATTCCAGTTGGCTTTTCTAGGTATAGCCATTGCTTATGCAAATTCATTATTCCAGTTCCTTATTATTACTATTATTTATATCTGCCCTATCTGCGTATACAATGCTTGGTTGTGTTTTTCTTCCACCGTCTCCCATGCGCGCCCCCTCACCATTTATCCGTCCTCTTATAGATCGTAGGATAAGTAACATATAAGAAACGAGGCTACGGACTACGAGAGGAAGGTGGACGGGCATTCCTTTCCTAAAGACATCATTCGCTCGACGCTGGAGAAGAGGGAGACTCCTCTTCGCTATTATCGTCACTATAACAGGTGGTTAATTCTACTATTGGATGAAGATTATAATGATGGTGGTGGTGGTGGATAGGGTGAGATGGATGAGTGGATGGATGGAGGTAGTGTGTATATATACCGAAGGTGAATGAGCTCAGGGTTCGTGATGCCTGTCATAGAAAGTAAAGTAAGTTGCCCTTACTCGGGGCGTTGCCCGCCTTGGCCTTGGCCTTGTTCCCGCTTGCGCTGCTTCTCTCCCAATGATGGGCGCGTGGGTTTCACGCGTGAGGGACCGCGGCTCGGTTCTCCGATACCGCAGAGCACGCGGGTGTATTTGAGGCGTGTGGCCGGGATACTCTAGGAGAAGGGTTGGTTCAGTTAGTCAGTCAGTCAGTTAAGTTAGTAAAGGCTCCCTCCTCTCGAGTCTAAAGTGAGAGCTCCTCCAGGGGGGGGGCACATATATGCATACAGAAGGTGAAATAAGCTTACCTGTTCATCGCGTACCGCGGCCATGACGAGGAGCTCGTGATTATGCAGGATCTGTGCGGCTACGCGCCTCCGGTCGTAGACGGCGAAAGACTCGTCATCACCCTTAGTAGTATATCTAGGGGGGAAAAAAGAAGAAGCCGTGAGTGATCGGTGATGAGAAAAAGAGAGAGAGATAGAGAGAGAGAGAGAGAGAGAGAGAGAGAGAGAGAGAGAGTTAGACTCACCGTCCGTCGCGTGCAGGCCCGAGGTTTCCCTGCGCAGAATCATTACTACTGCCACCACTACCCTCACCACCGCTGCGATTCTCCGGCCCCGGGACCCAGTCACTATCTTCCGAGTCCGAGTGATACGGGTTCTTGCCACGCGCCTGGCGATCCCGCATCTCAGGCGTGAAGCTCGTCGATGCCGAGGAGGAGGCGGCGGCGGTGGTCGTGTGTTTAGAGCCCTCGGGTTTGGGGCTGTTTGAGTGTGACTTGACCATGACGGGCGATAGTCCTTGATTTGATTGCACAATTGTAGCTTATGGTTTGACTTTGGCCTTGAATTTGACTCTTGCGTTGCCTTACCTTGCGTGCGTAGGGAGTGCCGCTTAACAAGGCCGATGTTGTTGTGAGTTGGATGTCAAAATGTGGAGATGACTGACTGACGGACTAACGGACTGACTGACTGACTGACTGACTTGGCAAAAGTATAGGTCACATTGAGGAAGGTTTAATCTTATAAGGATTTAAGTCAGGTTACACACTCTTAATTTACTTGCTATTTGCTATGTGCAATGCAAAACTTAGATAGTACTATGCACTATAAGTAGATGGGACGAGAGGCTGACGTTTTAGTTTACATGATGTATATATACCTAAGTAATCAATGGGCATACATATATATGCCGAGCTTGAGTTTAGCTTTGGCTTGTTCAATGCCTCATGCACATAATCCAACGTCACCAGAACTTCCGATTGCTTACCGCAACATCATGTATAGGCAAACCTTAAATCTATAAAAGAATCGCCCGAATGGTTCACATAATTACTATAATTACTATAATACCTATAATGATGAGATTACATAATCGATAACCCGCCAACAAACTTTGGTTCGTCACTTATCTCCGAGGAGGACAATATCAAATCCTAGCTACTGATTTAATAGCCTGCTTATCTTCTGCCAAACCTCCGGCCGACGGAACATCATCGAACGTATTGTATGCGCTCATGCAGACCGATAACTGGCAGCATATGTAGATAGTGGCAGCCCCTGCGGCGCAGTACCTAGGTATCATCTACTCTCTCTCGACAGACTGAAACGAGGATGGATGGATTGTGGCGCCCAACCGAGCTCTACCCACTCTAAAGCAAGCCCAGACATAGACATATATGCGCACCAATCTCCGCGTTGGACGCACGGAGAGGAATTTCCCCGACGAGGACACGCGCCGGGGACGACCCGCTTTCCCCGAGTTCGCATATGTTACCCCGTAGAACGCGGAGAAGGGGGCTACGTAGAGCAACACGACAGGTCTATTTCGTGTTTATGTTTTTTTGGTGCTTTTGTCCTTGGGACGGAGTTATAATAAGAAGGGGAAGGGCGCTCTTTGGAAGAGTTTGCCATGGGTTGTATCTAGACTATGCAATCTTATAGATGAAATACGGAGGATCTCTTATACTACTTTGGTCTCACACATCCATATACATACGAATTGCCGCAATTCTTCCTCTATTTTGTCTTGACTATGACGACTTTTACGACGATTCGCGAGGGCGAAACCCCTCTAATCGAGGTCGATGCGGCGAAACGGTTATCTAAGATCGATCGAATGACTTATGGCGGATTCACAGAGTACGTAGCTTCCGAAACGGATAAACCAAACCGAGGATCAGTATCTGCCTCTTTCTTAAATTTACCTCTAGTGAAAAAAAGGGCTGACTTGAGCTCCTCTCCTTCTCTCTGCTAGACACATGGGACGCTGCATCTATGGCGGCATCTACGACCCGGGCAACCCGCTCTCGGACGCGCAGGGGTTCCGCAAGGACGTCGTCTCGGCGCTGAAGGAGCTCGACGTGCCCGTGATCCGGTACCCGGGGGGCAACTTCTGCGCGACGTACCACTGGCAGGACGGGATCGGCCCCCGCGACAAGCGGCCGTCGCGGCCCGAGCTGGCCTGGCTCGGCACGGAGACGAACCAGTTCGGCACGGACGAGTTCATGGCCTGGCTATCGGTGCTCTCCGCGGACTTACCGCAAGGCCGCCGCGTGGAGCCGTATCTATGTCTGAACATGGGCACGGGCACGCTCGACGAGGCCCTGGCGTGGGTGGAATACTGCAACGGCACGCGCGACACGCACTACGCGAACCTACGACGGGCCAACGGCCACGCAGAGCCGTACGGGGTGAAATACTGGGCGCTAGGGAATGAAGTCTGGGGCCCCTGGCAGATCGAGCAGATGACAGCAAAAGACTACGCGAAAAAGGCAGCGCAGTGGGCGAAGGCACTACGGCTGCTCGACCCAAACATCGTCCTTGTCCTCTGCGGACAAGACGGCACGGCGTCGTGGGACCACACGGTGCTGCAGGCGTGCGTGCCCGTCGTCGACATGCACAGCATCCACGTGTACACGGCGGCGGGGACCAGTCACCTGAAGAACGTAACGGCGCCGCTAGCCGCGGAGCGCGCCATCCGGATCACAGCCTCGCTGATCGAGCTGGCGCGCATCGAGCGCTGCGTCCCTGTCTCGAAGCCTGCCACGAAGATCTGCTTCGACGAGTGGAACGTCTGGGACCCCGAGCGCGCGCCGGGCGATAAGGGCGCCGAGGAGACGTACACGCTGTCCGACGCGCTGGCCGTCGCCGTCTGGCTCAACGTCTTCGTGCGCCAGAGCAGACACCTCGGCATGGCCAACATCGCGCAGTCCGTCAACGTCATCTCGCCCCTCGTGACGACTCCCGACGGCGTCGTGAGGCAGTCTACTTGGTGGCCCCTCCTTTTGTTCTCCCGGTACATGCGCGGCTGGACCGTCGCGGCCCACGTGCGCGCCGGCGCCTACGGCGGCGAGACGCAGCCCGGATGGCTGCAGGGTGCCTTGGAGGACGGCGCGCCCTGGCTGGATGTCAGCGCGTCGGTCGATGAGCAGGGTTATGTCAGCCTGGCCGTCGTGAACATCAGTGATGCCGAGGATTTGGAAGTCGAGGTCAAGGGCGTCGTCGGGAAAGATGTCTCTGTCTATACGGTAACGGCACCGCGCGTAACAGCCACGAACACCGAGGGCAAGGAAGAAGTTAGCCTCGCCGAAAGCACGTGGAATGGCGAGGGGGTATACAATTTCCCGAAACATTCGTTTACTATGCTGAGATGGAAATCCTAAAAAGATCTAGACTGCTGGTATGGTAAGTCTGGTTAATAAGCGATTTAACGAGTACCGAATTTGTTGCCCATAGCTGTGAGATCCAAATCTTCAAATTTGATATCTATTGATTTTTCTTTCCCCTTTTAATCCCACCCCTCTTATAATCGTTTCTGTTATATGTGTGATAGTCGAGTACGTATACAAATGAACCGTGCTTATACGGATGTATCCACCCTCATACCGTGAAGCTCTATGTGCTTCTTTTGCTTGTTGTACAAAGAATATCCCGGCCCATGTCTCCAAGAGAGAGCCAGACTAAGAGCGATCCACCATTCGCAACATCGTTTCATCGTCCCTCATGAGGAGCCAACATAGGGAGTGACGTGGCATAGGCTTCAGCGATGTCGCTTGAATTCATATTTGCGGCCTCAAAAGGTTGAGACTTGATTGGATGTTATTTTAAGCGGCCTTCAAAAAAGTGGCGTATCGACCCCTACAATAATTGTGACGCCAGACCAGCGCAGTGTAACAGCGGACATTTAAACCTGTGACTAGCGCCACGACCTACTAGTGTAGTTTTTTTGAACGTTTGCTGGGAGGAAACAGAGTGGTGCGTGGGACATTGATCGATCAACTATTCCCGCGAACCTAAATTGGCCTCATGTAGAGCGACTAGTTAGGTCTATCAATATAGTCGCTCGGATAAAAGTAAGAGTAAATATGCCATAGTGTAGTCTCATCACCGGAAGTTGATGACGGCAAGCTGTGGGAGGAGGGTCAGCAACAATTTGGATACAACGACTGACTTTAACTTACTCGGCTATTCACGCCATAAGCCAACTTGTGGCCAGTGGAATCCCAACCTAAGCAATGCT
Source organism: Xylaria sp. FL1042 (assembly GCA_022495085.1). Taxonomy (NCBI): domain Eukaryota; kingdom Fungi; phylum Ascomycota; class Sordariomycetes; order Xylariales; family Xylariaceae; genus Xylaria; species Xylaria sp. FL1042. Next base: position 28,557 of record MU380312.1, read on the forward strand.
CGTCCTCCTCATCCGACTCGGGATTCATGCGCGGGCTCAACCAACCAGGATGGGGAACGCGGCTCCAACTTGCACGTGGAATGGTATGGTCGTCGACCTTCCAGATGAGAATCCTTTCACTCGTCGCTCCAGCAATAAATGCGCCATCCGGTGTAAATGCAAGTGCAACAATAGGGGGACCCATGGTCATAGAGCATTTTGCTGGGCCCTCAGGAGCAAGTACATTCCATATAAAAATAGCTCCATCTTCACCTCCTGATGCTAGCAGTCTCTCGTTTTCGATGGTGGGTGATTGCTCTGGTTGAAAAACCAGTGCAGTTACCGCATCGCAATGAGCTTGTATCGAGCGCCGCTTCCCAGAACTATCCCATACCTAGATCAATTGTCAGGAAGGGTAATCCGGAATAAAGGGAAATTTGCTTACATCAACAATTCCCCTCTCTCCGCACGTCGCAGCCAAGGAGCATCGCGAATCGTATTGCACATGTGTTAATATATCTCCTTTTCTCGTTTCGAACTTTTGTACGTCGGATATTTCTTTATCCGAGTATCTCAACAATACCAGCAAATCTCCTCCACACAAGAGAAACTCAGTATCGCTAGTCCATGCTGCATCCAGCGGTTCGGCATTGAGATCGTGGTTTGGAAGAAGATATGTCAAAGAATTTAGTGTATGCGAATGATAAACAGTAATAAGCGTGCCTCCACTATCGGGCGCTATTGCCAGAATCGCCGTACTCTGAGGACTCCAGCGAAGCTTGATAATAGGGGGCTCTGCGACTTCCAAGTGGGAAATATGGCTGCCTTCCGGGGTCCATAGTGTAAGCCTAGCCTTGGAATCTGAATCTGTAGCAATAGCAATGGCGCTGCCGTCCCAATTCCAAGCCATAGCAGTGACGGTAGCCTTGGGCGGTATATCATCCTCGACCAGGTCATGGAAATCTGGTACGATGCCATTCACGTGATCTTCAGATGCAGGATCGGCTGCTGCCCCACGCGAGATATTCCAGATGCGGGCTAGCGCATCGGTTCCAGCAGCCGCCAAGAGGGAGGGATCTCGCGGGTGCCATTGGCAGTGCAGTAGCACTGGCGCACTGTCACCGTTTACCCTGGATAGGGCGCCGGGTGCGTCGTCAAGACCTGAGCCGAGAGGGATAAACGTAGTTTCGCAAGCCAGCTCTTCGACTTTGTCGACCTGAGTGCCTTGTTCGGGGCCATCGGTGCGCGGCAGCGGCGTGGGCGCCTGCTCGCCCTCCAGGGGGGATGGGTAAGCATGATTGTCGCCCTGGTGGTCCTGGCCGTCCAATTCCATGGGGGTTGTGGCTGTATCCACCCCATGTTCGTACCCATTACTCAGTCGCGGGCGCTTGGCCGGGGAACCGTTCACCAGAGAAGACTGTTGTTGCCTGTCACCCTGGCGTTTCCGGGACACTTCCACATCGGCTCCGGACGCTGCTGTTGGCAGCGCTGGCGTAGAGGTTAGTGCTGGCGTAGGCTGTATATCTAGATCAGGTTCTGCCTCGGCATCATCTTCGCTTTCATCTATTTTCTGCTGCTGGTGAGGCGGTGGATGCGCATCCAGTGGACCAAATACCCCTAGCTGCATCGCCTCGGCCAGTGCCGCCTGCGCTGCTGCATCACCAGGTACCTGCACAGAGAAAAGTCGTCAGTGCCAATGCCCATTTGGCTGGATCCTGGGCAGAAATTTGGAGAAAATCAATTCGGCGTCTCGTCACAGACGGGCGTCATGCTTTTTGCGTGTTGGTTTTGTGTTTTGCCTGATGCACAGCACGGTTCACGGAAGCATTGGACATTGGACATCAGAATTTCCCGCCGCCGCCGGACTTTAGCACATACCTGGGTTGTCTGTGCATGTTCTCTCTCTAGCGAGTGATACAGCAGACCTTTGTTTAAAACATTGACTAGCGCATGGCTCTTGACATACGGCGCAAATTCCAGCTCCCGATGTGGTGCTTGAACGTGCCACTCTTTCTGAAATTTCACGGCCGTCTCTCGATAATCTGCACAAGCTCCAGGTTAGTTCGCATGACACAAACCCTCACCCATCTCTTCCTTCCCCTGCACACAATGGCAGCACAGCCGTCCAACCAACAGCTTCAGCTCTGTCGTCGGATAAAGCAGCAAGGCAACCGCGGGGGTGGCAGACACGTACTCCCTTCTAATAAATACCTATGATCCCAGAGTCAATAGAGCCGTGACCAGGCAGATTTAGCAGATTTTGTAAATGAGCACGCAAAGCGAACAGGCTGCTCTGGTGAAAACAGACAGCGTGGAGCGAAGCGCGAGGATTGGGACGGGGGAAGGGAAACGGATGACAGCGTACCTCCAAATCAAGAAATTGACCCGGTTAGAGTCTAAATGCTCCTTCATAGTGCTAGGAAACAGCAGGCGTGGTCGGAGCACAAAATATACATAAGCCCTAGATTTTCAAACGAAGGAGTGACCGAGACCTCAGCAAAGACTAACAATCGGCGTCGGCAGACAGAATTTCGATTTTTGAGATGTTGAAGACAAGGAATAATGAGAGAGACGGGAGTTGATGAGCCCTGAATGATCCAAGGTCCATGTCTTGTGTCGGGGCCAAAACTAAAGGTCTCGCTGGCCCACTTTGGCTTCCGAAGTGGGATAAGCCTGGTCCAACGTGCAGGGCCTACAGGGGTTGGAATAGGTACCTACAGTAGGTACCGTAGGCACTATGTGTAAGTAGCGCAGGGAAGTTGTGGGCGGTTTGGATGTGTGCTGTGCTACTGGTGGGAGCTTCGACGGGTACTACCTATCTTAGGTATCTATCTACAGCACTGTCCATACGCTGCAGCGCCATAGGGCAGTCTTATGGCCTGGACGTTGAGTCGGAAACTGGACAACAGCGCTTACCTGGTATCTTTTTGGCTCTTACCACGGTAATAGCACGCATGCCGTGGGCTTGGGAACATTGAATGTGATACACATCCACATCGTAGCCAACATTGAAAAATTGAAGGGCAGACGGAGACGGGGCTTTCCTTGGATGCGAGGTACGTACCACCTACATTGTCAGCAGTCGACATGCGTGGCCTGTAAGGCAGGTAACCTTTCCGACCTGGGGCCTTACCTGGGAGACTTGCCTGGGCTCGCTTCCACGCTGCGCCCAAATCACCAGTCCAGATTATTTGCAGATCTTTAAGTACCCATGTACCTCACTTGCCTGTCAATTGCCTCGATAGTGGTTTCTTTTAACACAGTGTCTCGCCCATTTATTTACCCTCTTTTCCCGTGTAGGTATATACAGTACTATACATACTACTATACTACACTAGTAGACTAGTAGACACCGGCGGTTCCATTGGTCCCATTCGCCACGCACACATCTAACCATCTACCTAACTCTGCACTACTCTACAATTTCTGCCCGTCATGCTACTCGCTTTGGGTTAGCCGTCTCCTTCTCCAACATGGATCTGGCACACACGGTTCTGAGATGCGATTCCGGCTTGTGTCATGATGTATTGATGTACCTCGAAACCCTCGAGGACAGAACCTCCGTAAAACGTGGTGACCCCAGTGGCTATATATATGTACTGTAGACACCGTTACTACTGTAACTCTTGCCCATGACAACATGGCGTGTTGTCTGGCCGTGTAGAGAAGAGGAGTTCGGTTCGTGCTAGTGCTGTTATCAGACGGGACCATAACGAGGGTACCGCCGCCGCACTTGGCCGAGGCGCTGACATACCGATAGCACATTGCCATCGTGGTGCTGTGCAGGGATGTTTTCTCTATCTGAACCCAACAATCTTGACACATCATTCCCAACTTTGCAGTGCAGACGCTGTCAGTAGATGAAGATGCAGCACGATGATCGTCTAGGATCAATGCAACGCGCGCGAGGGGTTGCTTTTAATCCGTCATTGTGTCTCTCGCTTAGTCTGGGCTTAGGAATGGTGAGTGATTGTGCTTGGTTAGATTTTCACTGCCTATCGCCAAGCGGAAACGAACTTAGGGAGGGTCCAAACATCCAAGTCCGGTGACGTTTCAGTAGGTACAGTGCCTGCAAAAGCGAATGGTACTCCAGTAGTGTATACTACGCACCCCGGATGCTCCACCTCGACTATACTCAGTAGTAATGTGATCCTTCTTCTATCCAGAGTTAGTTACCCATGTTCGCCCAATAAATTTTGAGCTTTGGTCTGATGTACATTAAGTACTCGTGGCATCAAATAGGGAAGATAAGTAACCATCTCATCGCGTGGTTGGAGGCTCTAGTGTTCTTCGAGTTATTCCGTGGGTGTATTCCGACTTGCGTGTTTTTCCAGAGACGAGCCGTAAACAGTGCTCACTCATGGGGCAAGGTTACAGTCGAAAGGCATTGATTGCCCAGGTGGTATTGCCGACCCACGCGGTAGAGCGTTTCTGTGCTGCAGGGTATTTCTACACCACGTAGGCTAGTAGGTTGTATTGGCAGGACGCTTGACAGGCTAGACTGGTTAATTACTGTAGCACCCAGCCCTCTCTGATACAAGGGTGGCAACAGGACAGCTGAGCCTATCAGCTCGCTCGTTTGTCGAACAATAGAAACTGGCCCAAACTCCAGAAAACTCCACAATCTCCGGAAGAGGATTCATTCTACACTACTCCTGGCTCGTGAGATGCTTATTATTAGTACCCGAGCACAAGCCGTCAGAATGTGAACAACATCATCTTCCAAAGCTCCGAATACCTACCGCAGTCCCTCGGCAATCAATCCCTCAAGCCTTGGAGATCAGGCACACACACACACATACGTACCAGACACTCTTCACTGAGCGATGACGGCGACAGCTAACGATGCAAGGTAGCTATGACACCCACCAAGCCGATACCTGGCAGCTTGTAGCGAAAATAGTGTGATCGAACGGCAAATACCTAGGTACCCGACTAGGAATGCGATGGCATGGATCAGAACACCAGATTCTTAACAGGCTGCGCCTCTACCCCCATTGGTCGTAGCGCGCATGATCCGGAGTAAGGTGGTGCCTTGGTACCTCACCCAGGTGCTCTCGGTCAAGGTACTACCTAGCTTCATGACTGATGTGTAATTGGCTATCTTCAGCTACCAGTGCACAGTACGCCAAGCTTTTTGGGTGGTAATTTTTAAAGATGGAGTCGGTCGTCTTTACGTATACTGGTAGTACGTAGTAGTCTACTACGTAGATGCACTATTCTTGTCTCTTGCCCGGCTTCGAATATTCTAGCGTAGGATCTGTTCTGAGCGAGTGCTAATGGGGGTTGATGTGTTTCAAAAATACCTGTAGAAATAAGTTGTATAGAATTCCGGCAATGCCCTAGTCATAAATGGACCCGACAATGCAAGTCAACTTGGGACCCGGCTGAATGTCGGGGTTCGAATGGTTCGAAATCGCCACGAGGGACAAGTCAGCCATGTATCCATACGGGTCTCTTGGAGGAGATCCTAGCAAGACAACGCCTTAACCGAGGGGTTTGTTTATGAGGTTATTCTCAGGCCACCTGCATCGTCAAGAGTTAGTCCCACTTCACATCCAAGGTCTCGTTGGAGAAAAACATACCGAGCGAGCCCGAGTACTAGAGTGGCATTCTGGTGCAAGTGTCTAATTACATACTTAGTATGTAATGGCTTAGGGTACCTAGACTGTTAGTAGTGTAGAGTGTGCAGCAAATCATGATCGACCTATTTCGAGGAGTGAATGACATAGAGCCAAAGAAAAATGGTATGTACTTGTGGCTGAACGGTTCTCCCCGAACAAGGTGGTATGTAGGTATGTAGTGGTATAGATATGTACCTGGCATATCTCAGTGCCTGCCTAACGTTAGCCAGGTACAATTCTATACTAGTAGATTTCGCAGTTCTCTATCTGACGCAATTTACTAAGTAGAAACACACAAGCCACGTTATGCACAGGCCTACCTCCACTAATGTACTAATGTAGGTAGGGGCGACCCCTTGTGGCTTGCCTATCAGGCTGAAGTTTAGTTGAACAACTTGGAGACAAGCCTCATGTCGCATATCGCCTCGCTTTTGGTTGATCGACCATCTAATACCTAATTTCATACCTTTCGCTGTTAAACTCTACAATCGCTACATGCATCGATCCCCTTACCCAAGATGCCGCCGCGCCTCAACATACCACCTGTCACTCGTATAGCCCTCGCTGTTCTCGGTTTACTCTCGTTACCGAGCATCTGGGTCAACAGAGCCGCCCCGCGCGTTGTCATTGAATGGCTGGTCCTGGTGCCCCAGCTGTCCGTTTTCTACCCGTGGACATTTCTCACGACGACCCTCGCCGAAGATGGCCTTGCTGGCCTAATCATTGCCGGCCTCACGCTCTTCCATGGCGGCAGGTACCTCGAGAGAGCTTGGTCCTCTAAGGAGTTCGCCAAGTTTCTCCTTGTTGTATCTCTGGTTCCCAATTTCTTATGCTTCTTGCTTTTGATCACCATGTTCACCCTTACGAGGAACGAGGATTGGACGTAAGTTCGATTCATCAAGCTCTTGGCCAGCGTTCGCTCGAGTTTTCTAACCACTAAATCAATCCTTGCAGGCTGACTATTGTCAACGGCACTATCCCGCTTCAAATCTCCTTCCTCGTCGCTTTTAGCCAACTTGTACCTGCTCATACCGTCACACTGTTCCGAGGCATATTGTCGCTACGTGTACCGCGGTTTCCTTTGATCTACATCGGCTTGGTTACTGTTGCAAATTTGACACCCTGGATTTCGGGTGCAAGCTTACCATTAGCCATTCTTGGATTTCTCACGAGCTGGACATACCTGCGTTTCTACAAAACCGTCTTCCCCGATCTTGACTCGTCGCAACCGACTTCGATGCGAGGTGATGCAAGCGAAACCTTTGCCTTCTCGGAATTCTTTCCCGTCCCCGTTAAGCCGTTCGTCGCAGCGTTGGCGGACCAAGTTTTTTCTATGCTCGTAGCTGCGCGAGTATGTACCCCTTTCTCTCAAGCCGATATATCTGCCGCCCAGGGGAACAACTTCCACCAACGGTCCGCAGCCGGTGGCGTGAGGGCCGAAGCCGAAAGGCGGAGGGCGCTTGCGTTGAAAGTACTTGATCAACGGCTACATGCCGCTACAGGCAATCCGGCCGCCCGAGGTCAATCGACCCCGCCAGCTCAACCGAGCGGCCCAACCGTGCAAACACAACCTCAGGCCAATGTTCAGGCAGCCATGACGTCTGAGCCAGCGACTATGTTGGGTGAAACACACTACAACCCAGACCACGATGGTGGCGACAAGGATGATTCGTGAAGCACTCATTATATATCGCGCGATGAATTGCGCTATTCACCACTTACCCTACGAGCATGGAGTCTGGATTGTTCCTGTATTCATTTAAAGAGCATACTTCTGTCTGGAGTTGGACTAGTTGTATTCCACATCTGGGTCTTTTGTTTTGTTTTATGGGAGGACATTAGGTGCATCGCTTTGTATTGCTACGGTAATGGTAGGCAGGCTGGTATTAAGTGAGCGAGCGAGCGAGCGAACTCGCCCCGGCTCGTTTATGTAGCCTATTTGCGACGTATAAAAACGTCGTGCGCTCCAGCGTAGAAAATTAGGCTTCCAACCCTCTATAATGTGTTAACAGCTCCTTGCTCAATAATGGTAAGGAAGCTCTGGGTCGCATCCAAACTGAATCTGCTCCAAGATCATGCAAACACTTATATTAGACTTGTGTGACAGAATAAAGAAAAGCAGAACGAGCCATGCATATTCCCTACTTTCAAAAAAATTATGTTTTATTATCGCTATGGATTAGTTGTATATTGTGCGAACTACCTCGCCGTCTTAAATGCTCCCTGGAACATGATTCTATTCTGGTCCAGAACGGTGTTGAGTGGCGAGTGTCGTGCGACGTTGGCGGGTGTCATAATTGATCTATGTTTTCATACGCGGTGTACCTTTTCTCAGTCCGCGGACAGCAGATGTTGTCTCATATTGGCGCCGTCGTACTGCATATGTGAACAAGTACAACCGGGACGGCTGGGCGCATGCGTACAGATATCGCTCGAGTTACGACGCTCCAGAGTTGTACGACATTCTTGTTAGAGATGGCCGGCTGTCTGGTCATTCCGTCTGGCTCCCCGTGTGGCGGCCTCGGACAAATAAGATAAGCTGTAGGTAAGATGATGATATAAGGCAGTCCGTCCGTCAGTCAGTCAGTCAGAGTCAGGGTGAGGCAGTGCGGATGCGGGCGTTTTCATCTTATTGAATTGTTTCCCTTTTGAACGACAACGGTGCCATGCTGCTGCTCCTCCTTACGAATGATTTTAACTTCACATGACAGCAGCAGATGTGTGGTTGCGCGTGCAAAGGGGCGATGGTGGTAGAAAGTAGGCAGCCAACCTGTCTCTGTGTGAGCGTGCATGTGTGTGCGTGTGCGTGTGTGAGTTGGTAATCTCACGCCGAAACTTTCGGGGACAGCGTGTTTTAAATAATATCCGCGCAGCCTCGATGATTCGATCAAGCCGATAACCCAAAGATCCCTGTGGCACGACATGGCATCTCACTGGGTTCGCTGCTCTCGGCGTTCTGTTGTTCCCTCGTGTTCTTCGGTGTACCCAACACCTAAACTCCTTCTTGTAAGTTCATACCGGCATTTTTTGTGTTTGCAAGTCATGTATGCCGTTCCCAACTATAAGCTTGCTTAATAAAGTGTAGCAAGGCGTATTGAGGCCAAACTTATTCGGTTTACTCGCGGGTGGCACGATTCAGATGATGCAGATGGCCAAGTGTTGTCACGACTTAATATAGTTTGTGGCTTGCATGCCGCGGTTGGCCCCGGGTGGAACTGTTGTGTAATAGCCGCTCGGGGTGGTTGTTGTATTGTTGTATTGTAATCATCGAGCATGCTGCTTGCTTGCTCGCTTGCTTGCAACTGCACGGGTGATGAGTAAATTATAGTAGTGTGTACTCGTAGTGGTGGCGGTTGCAGCGAGACATACATTACATTATCTTATGGTCCATGACATAACATGCCTCCGTTCTCCATCCTCCATTCGAGATCAAGACGATATACGCATACATAATAAACAGGTACGTACCTTCTCGATATTGAGTACTGTAAGCCTGATGAACTACCGGTATCCAAACGACAACATGCTGCAAGCTATAGTACAGGCAGACTGTTACATGCGTTGCATGCGAAGGCGCGGATAGGTCCTCCAACCTGAAGCACACACTTACAGTACCAACAGTACATGATGCGTGACACAGCTTCTATCGACGGCGCTGTCATGGTCGAATGACAAGCATCGCTACGATCCGCCCTCCCTTGGACCAACCGAGCCCCAGTCGACGGATGCCCACATCCACACATCAGCATGCAGGCAAGGCAGCATCGGGCGGCTCCACTCATCCACATGCCACCTACATACATGTATAGATGTATACTGGGTAGGTAGGTGTGTATAGGTGTACTGTAGTATACTCAGTCGTAGGTACGTATCAGTATGCATACTTACTTATAGTACACACACACACACATGCACACACACATCTTGGAGGCGTCCGGGTGGTGGGTGTGGGTGTGGGATGTGGATGTGGGCGTGGTTGGGCAACACCAGCTTGTCAGGAGGGTGTACGATCTAGAACAGGATAGAGAGGCACCCTAGAAAGTGGGAGAATTGCGTGGGAGAGTGGGAGAGTGGGAGAGTGGGAATGCCGCCGCCGACCGACTGAGGTGTCAGACCTGACGAATAATAGCAACGGCCTGCACAACTGCTGCTGCAGTACTAATGCGTGAGATGCAGCGCATATCTATCGGTGCTTTTTCTGTAGTGTACCTACCTAGTGCGCAGTAGTGCAGTGTTGTGTAAGTCTGGGCAGGCAGGTAGTGCCATGTACTCGATGGGTTGGGTTGGGTTCGAATTTATTTCCAATCTCAACGCCTCCATATAATAGGTATACACACCACTTACATACACTTACTTACATACACTTAGGTACACACTACTACTACTACACCAACCTACGTAGTACATACTGCACACTGCCTTACCTAACATGCTTACATGACTTACATACACACTACATACGGGGGAGACGGAAATTGGAGACTGAGGGCGAACGAGGTAGGAGGAGTTAGGAAGTGCACTGCATACTTACCTATATAAATATATATATGCGCTGCCCAGCCAAGCCAGCACTGGAGACGAGATCTCTCTATCGACACCCCCCTTTCCCTCCTCACTTGCACATCTGGCCAAGGTAGGCAGGTAGCCCCAGCCAACACTTACTTACTACGTACTGTCGAACTTTTAGGCCCTGACTATTCATTCATGCCTCCACACAAGCTGACCTCTTGACGAGCCTGGCCGAGCCTGGCTTTCGAAAACGTTCATCTCTCCAAGCAGGGCCAGCTCGGTCCTGTGGTATTCCGCTGAACGAACTCCCATTCCCTGCCACCATCTTTTCTTCGCATCATCCGGAGGATTACACAACTTAAACATGCAAGGCGTTTCCCCCTACTGCCTGATGGCGAGCTTGTTTCACACCTCTCGTCTTTTTTTTTAAACAACGATCGACGCACCCCTAAATTCTATCAGAGTAATCAATCAATCTTGATTGCCAAGGGGTAGCTCTACTAAGTATGACACTCACATAGCCGAAAGTAACTGTGCCCAGCTCAGACGCATTATGAACTATACTAGGTACAATAAAGTATGGACCTACCTACACTATATTAGGTGCCTTAGGTTAGTAAGGTGCAAACTACTGAATGTTATACTCGTACTGACTAGTCATGCACTCTACTTAGTATAAAGCATGGGCGACTCGGCTCAGAGTCAGATCTGTCATCTTACCGTCAGGAACAGGGCCGCCGTTAACAACGGTAACATCGAGTGGTGAGTGGTCTGTGCTTGGTCGAACACATTTCGGAAATGCACTAAAAAGCAACGACTACGACGAATCGCCTGACTGGCTTGGATGAAACCCCAGACTACGATGGTAAAAAGCCGACTCATGGAAAAAACAAGCTCGGTACCAAGCAATCATGCCTTAGGATTAACCAGTATACTAGCTAGCGACGTTGAGCGACCGATGAGCAGTAACACAAAGGCTTAAGAGAGGGATGGTAGGTAGGGGATACGGGGGTAATAATATACTAATACTAGGGAGAGTGAGTGAGAGTACGACTGACACGTGGACTTTCTAGAACCGTGATAGTTCTGCCTATGTATACCTCCCATCTTAACAGGATGGATGGCGACGATTACACCCGTGAACTTAGGCTTCCCTCCAAGCCTTCATCTGAATCTTGATTTGTTTTATTTTTGGACCTTTGATTTACCTGTAAAGTACATACTATTACCTACCCTGAAACCAAGAATTCCTTGACCCTTCTCCCCCTTCTATGCCCACAATCGTTAGTGCGGGTGCCACAAGCTCGGCGTTTCTGGAGATTTTCGGGAGATGACGAGATTGGTCATCTACTACGTACTAAGTAGGCATCTAGGGAAAAACTACTTAGCCTGCCTACTCAGTACACTATCCTTTCCCAGGTTTCCCAATTCGGTGGTCTTTACGCAGTAGTGTAGGTACCTACACTAGCTCGTTGGTATTACCTCAGATTCACGATGGTTAGGGCTGGCCGTCAAGAAGGAAGGAAATTATCATGCGACGGAAGATGAGCTGATCTGACTCGAATAGAGCTGGATCGCGCCTGTCCCCTGTCCGTCTCGGTGCTTCAGCTGCTCGCTACGCAATTCGTTGCATAGTGGCAGTATACCAAGTGATCTACAGGCAAATCCACTACTAGAAAATTCTGGCCTGTATGCATCGGGGAACTGATCTTATACGAGAGTGGCCCACCACATACTAACCGCACTATGAACCCGTTACGGCAGAGCAGGTCGTAGCTAGCCAGTACATATCATGACGACGCGTTGGTTCATCACAAGTGCATGAAGATCTCGTGCGCATATTAGGCACAGCAAGCACGTCGCACGCTTGCAACGCAGGGCTAACGCAGCAACGTTCAGTCTATCAGTTTCGACAGGTTGATGAGATGTGTCTAGTGCTCCATAGTCAACGTCGAGAATACTATGGTGAGTTGCCGACAAAGTTGCTATCGCGATTGGCTACCGCCTTACGATTGCGACGAGAATGATTAAATTGTGCTGAACAATAAGAGAATAAGCAGAATTGAAATATTCGAATAGGTTGGTTATTTTATTTTAATTTTTTAATGCAGTCATCAAAGGCATGGCTTAGTGCAAACGCTTAGCCATATTTGGTAGTTATTGCTGCGCTGGCAAGGGCCATAACAAATATTCAATGAGGATGAATACTCCGAGTCAGATAAGCGTGCCTCAATTTCAGATGGACCCTCCCGGGGTTCAGTGCACTGAGACTGAGGAAAGGGTGTGCGTGGCATTGGTTCTGCGCCAAGAGCTGCAATATGACCACCGACACCCCCCTCCCCAGCCAACCCTGCAAGCCGCAAGCCCGCCAAACATTGTCTATTGGGGCTCGCCCAGGTCAAGCGGCAAGGTAAAAGCGAATCCGTCCGAGCCGCGACCCGGCGGAGAAAACCAAATTTGGGCATGGTCGCAACACTTACGCGACCCGCACTGGCCAGTGGCGCGAGGTACCTCTGATGTATGGTAGTGTCGTCGCATCAGGAACGGCAGGCGGAACCCTTGCGAGTCTAAGTCGATCAAGGTTAATGTAGCCATGTAGCCAACGTGGGACCCAGCCGCACAGCAGCAGCAGCAGCAGCAGCAGCATCATCATCATCATCCACAGCAGCAAGGCGCTACGGGGATGACTCGCGCTATCCCTCGTCACGCGGACGCCCAGGATTTCGACAGTTTCGGTGTCGAGACTCTAAACAACCATAAAACTCACTTTGTTGCCATCATTCCGCCCGTCCACCACCAGCACAAAGAGGAGCCAGAAGGAGGCGGCATGCGAAGCCGAAGGATGGGAACCGGTAACCTCAAACAACTGCGCTTCCAGAGGTAGGGCTGCCGGCGCCGCCGCCGGGACCACCTATTGGCATTGTCTGAACCTTGTGCAACAAGACACAGACCCAGGTGACCTGTCGAAGCGGTGAGTGACAGCCAACCAACCACTTCAACCAAACTGAAGACATCACCACTCCATGAACTCCATTCGATGACGAGATGGGGGAGACAAAGGTTGAGTTTAGCAGACAATATCCTATTGCTACCTATCTAGATAGGTCATAGCCAGATAACTGGATCATATGAAAACTGTTCACATGAACCTAGTATAATTATGTTGAGATCGCTGTTGGGATGACACATGTTGTAGTATACAGGCATTGTGGGATAAGGTAGGTACTAGGTAGTTACTGACGTAGGCAGGTAACAAATAGTGTAGAGTGTATGAATTAACCATTCACAGGCAGTTGAGGGGGCAAATAGACGCATTATGTAGGTAAGGCAGGAACAATTATCAGCGGGAAGACCCAATGTGTAGTAGTGTATAGTAGAATAAAAATAATAATAAAAGAAAGAGGACAAAAAAACAGGGTTGTTACTGGTACGCTTGTTTACGCCATTTCCCGCCCAGTACCCGCCTAGCATATTGTGTCTACCGCCTACTGCCTGCCAGATTAGATTTATTTAGCCAAGCGTGGGTTTCATAAGAGCACAGAAGGAACGACGAAATGCGGGTACACAATCCACACTAAGCCGAGACCCATTAAAATCCTCAGGACATATCCACAGTACAACCCACAGTCCTACCCACAGTACCGCCTACGTACTGTAGGTATACTGCTGACCCTAGCGCACGTAGTGTACATGTAGTGTATATAGGTAAGCTATCCTTGGCTTGCCGACCTGGACAGCCTGCCATACACTACCAAACACTACCCACCCCCACCCATGCCGACGCAAGTACCCAGCAGGTACATGCAATGTACAAACGCTCTCACGACATCATGTTCCGGGAACACTTGAACCCTCCCCTCCCTTCGCTCCACAAATCCACTTGCGCCCCTGGGCCGGTTGTCTCTCTGTCGAAAGCACCATCCGTGGGTAAGGGTAGATAGCCATGGAGTGAAGCAATGCCCTTTGGAAAACTCCTGGGGCGAGCCGGCCGCCTCTTGTTGTCTCTCTCGTCGTCCACCGCTTGTCACCCCCTCCCTCTTTATACACACCTGGATTTCGACTCAAAGCTCATCTGTTCTAGTTCAAGCTTAGTTGTTCTGATTATCGTTCAGTTCTCATTAACTTGATTGCTGAACAGCACTCCTCCTTCACTAGCATAGCAACTACCTGTCGCTGGTCATGCTCAGCACAGGCGCTTAACAGGCACGGCAGCCTATCAGCATCAACAGGAGCAATCGACCTCTGCACCCGAGCGTTCTAATTATATTCACTCTTTTCGCCTTCATTGAACGGGCGTCTTCTAAGGCCACACATTACTCGACATCAGTAGCCAGGCTCGGTTTTTAACGCGCCTCGGAAATTTGTACTTTGACCTTGGCAACGGCGGTTTTGATTTTGGCTTCGGAACCAAACGCTTGGAGCACAAGCTAGCTACTGATCGCTCGCGATCGGATTATACACCATCGTAGCCTCGGCGTCGTAGCTATAGATTGAGGCCTAACATGGCTAATCACCACCCGTCGCCACAGATGGCGATGCAAATGCAGCATCATGGCCCGCCTGCTCCTGCGGGTCCCACGCAGGGAGCTCAATGGACGCCCACGCGTCACATGGTGGCCGTCAATGAATCTTTATGGATGCAAATTGGTAAGTTAGCTTCAGAATCCCGAGGATGGCGAGCGTGGAGTTGATTGATTAACTCGCGATTATAGGCAGCTTCTCTGAGTTGCTTGGTAACCTGGACGATGCTATGCAAGCCTACGAGCGTGCTCTCCACGCGAACCCGAACTCGGTCCCAGCCATGAATGCCATCAGTCTCATCCTGCGAACCCGCGAAGACTTCCACAAGGCAGTCGAGTTCTTGCAAGCAATTCTAAAAATAGATGGGCAAAATGGGGAAGTTTGGGGAAGCCTTGGTAGGTTCTGCTTGTGATGTATACATCGACTGGTAGTATGTGACTGACGATGTATGATAGGACATTGTTTTCTCATGATGGATGACTTGCAGCAAGCTTATGCGGCCTATCAGAATGCTTTGATCAACTTGGCAAATCCTAAGGTAATTTGATCATCTGTTAACTATCACTGCACTGTCTAATATCAGACAGGAACCCAAACTTTGGTATGGGATAGGTATCCTATACGACCGGTACGGGTCGCTCGATCATGCCGAAGAGGCTTTCTCTCAAGTTATGCAAATGCAACCAGACTTTGAAAAAGCGAATGAAATATACTTTCGACTAGGCATAATATACAAGCAGCAGTCTAAATATGGACAAAGTTTGGAGGTATGTGTGAGCTTCGCAGCTACGGAAAAGGTTCACTAACAATTCATAGTGTTTTAAATACATTGTAAACTCTCCTCCTCCCCCTTTGACAGAAGAAGACATCTGGTTCCAGATCGGCCATGTACACGAGCAACAAAAAGATGTAGGTAATAGTCGCATAGACTTTAGAAGTATTGGCGCTGAGCGTTTTCTAGTATGACAGTGCCAAAGCGGCCTATGGCCGAGTTCTCGATCGTGATCCAAATCATGCCAAGGTTTTGCAACAGCTTGGCTGGCTACATCACCAACAGAGTAGCTCATTCCAGACGCAGGAGCGAGCAATAGAATATCTCGAGAAGTCGGTTGCTGCAGGTAAGCAGCCCTCAATTTAAAGCGATTAGAAAATTCTTACTCAATCGTATTAGACAATGGCGATGCCCAAAGCTGGTATCTTCTTGGTCGATGCTATATGTCGCAGCAGAAGTATCCTAAGGCATATGAAGCCTACCAGCAGGCTGTATACCGTGACGGCCGGAATCCCACTTTCTGGTGTTCTATTGGCGTCCTATACTATCAGATAAATCAGTATCGAGATGCGCTAGATGCATACTCCCGTGCTATACGCCTGAATCCTTATATCTCGGAGGTTTGGTATGACTTGGGTACCTTGGTGAGTTCATCCCCTTCCTAAGTCACATATCTAATAACACGCTAACAACACTTCAGTATGAATCGTGCAATAACCAGATAACGGATGCTCTCGATGCGTATCAGAGGGCGGCCGAGCTAGACCCCGCCAATCCTCATATCAAGGCTAGGTTGCAACTGCTACGTCAAGGTCAAACGCCTGGAAGCAACATTCCTCAGGCTGTGCCAACAGATGTTCATCCTCAATCTTACGGAGCTCAGGGTCCACAAGCGCCTTCGTGGCCAGGCTCTGGTCCCGTTCAGCAATCTGGACCCGGCACTTCACACAGACCACCGCCGGGTCCTGCTGCAGCAAACGGCTGGGGTCAACGGACTAGCGATATCAACCCCCCACAGCCCCCAAATCCTTATGAACATCGGGAGCCATTTCGGGGGCCGGCACCCCCTCTTCCCCGTCAGCCAAGTCCCCGTCCTGAGATGAGACCCTATGGAGAGCCTAACCGACCTGGTCCGGCGCCGATCCGAAGAGGGCCTTCACCCGCGCCGTCCTCACAATATGGCCCACCACCACTATCCGGTCCTCCTCAACAACCGCCTCCACCAGCTCAGGGCGGTCCAGGTCCAACCCGAGTGATCAACTCCAGCTACACACCCACGCCCGCCAGTATAGGTCCTGGAAATGGTCCTCCAAATGGTGCTTCCCAGCCACACTCTTTAATGCCTTATAGAGCGGGCTCTCCACGTGCCGAACAGCAACGACCAATGCATGATAATCGCATGCCCTCTCCCAAGTCAGCTTACCCACAACATCAGCCTCCTTACTCACACCATCAGGAGCCAGGAATGGATAACGGTCCCATGCCACCCAAAGGTCCAATGGGTCCAGAGATGCATCGTGACGAGCGACCTCCATCTGTGGTCTCGAAGAGAATGCGAGAGTGGGAGGACGAGCCACCTGCCATGAAAAAGCCTGCCAGTGACGAAAACAGATCACGCATGCACGATGTGACGCACCGGCGCCCATCAACTCCACCTCGAGATTCTTACCGTCGCTCTCCCGAGGGTCATCGCTTTGAGGATCGCCGATTGGATGAGCGCCGAGCTGAAGATCAGAGACGTGCTGACGATATGCGACGTATTACCGAACAGCAACTTCTTGACGAGCAACGGCACGGCAACGAAGGGTATCACCCATCGGAGGCAGCCCATCACCCTCCAGCTCATACAATGCCACCTAACCATTTACCCCCCATGCAATCAGGGCCATCACCTATGCCTGGTCTCAGGCATGAACCCCCGCAGCCCAGCCCAGCTTCTAAGGAGTATGCTCAGGAGGATAGGTCAAGGTTAGAGCACCCATCTGCACCAGCTCCTCCGCAAATGAACGAGCCTGAGCGCGCTGCTCGCAAGATGGATGTTGATGAAGACTACGACGATAGCGGCGAAGAGGAGAAGAAAGTAGGACCTGGAGGTCCAACATCGGGACCAGCATCAGCGTCAGGAGAAATGAAGACTACGACGCCCACAAGTGCTGGTATGAACGGCATGATGGGTCCAGCCCCAAAGACAGAGACTGCATAGGAGGAGAGTCGGAGGTTTTATTGGACGGGCGGTTGTTTACGGAGAGGCTGAACTGGACTTTTTGCGCACATACCCTTTTCTTATTTTCGATCGATCTTTTGTCACTACGTGTATAAAAGCGAGGTGAACAGTGTACCTCTCACGAGGAGAGGAAGCCTTGCAGGGAGCATCAAACGATGTCTTGCAGAGCGCTTCACTTATTCAACTCTAACGATGGTCTTGCTGAAATATACAATAATTCAAACCGACTGGTAGTATTATTATGCGCGTAAACGTGTTGTGTACTAAATACTTTGTAATGGACACAGGGATATACTGCAGCTATGCTCGAAACAGAGTCTAACTAAATACTATATGGTACTTGTAGGCAGCATACACGTACCTGGCAAACAATAGAGGCCTTACTTTCCGTGGCTACTGTAGGTAGCAAGTATCGCTAGAGCCGCGTGGGTCGCTTCCTATCGATAAGGGCTCTAGTTCAACAACAGAAGTGGAGCTCCTCACATATCGGTTATTTTCCGGAGTTTTGTTTGGCCCACACACAATCGATCGGAGTAGTGTGTGTGTGCACATCCAAATGCGAAGCGAACTTTTTTCCCGTCGAACATTTTCCCTCTCCTTCAATCCTCCATCCCACGCCAACCGGTTGACTTCTTCTACTAACAACAGGGAATCAATCGAAGATGTCGCACCGTAAGTTCGAGGCTCCTCGCCACGGTTCGCTGGCTTTCCTGCCGCGAAAGCGTGCTGCTCGTCACCGGGGAAAGGTCAAGTCGTAAGTTGCATACAGGCAGCCCATCCAAGAACAAGAAGAAAAAGAAGAAGTGACAGGCGTCTGACTCAATTGCTACGCAGCTTCCCCAAGGATGACCCCAAGAAGCCCGTCCACCTCACCGCCGCCATGGGCTACAAGGCCGGTATGACGACCATCGTTCGCGACCTCGACCGACCGGGCGCCAAGTCGCACAAGAAGGAGATCGTCGAGGCCGTCTCCATCATTGATACCCCACCTGTACGAACAACGCAGCCCGCTTGGCTCTGTGCCTATGGCTAACATCTTGTGACAGATGATCGTTGTTGGTCTTGTGGGCTACATCGAGACCCCCCGCGGTCTGCGATCCCTCACCACCGTCTGGGCCGAGCACTTGAGCGATGAGGTCAAGCGCCGCTTCTACAAGAACTGGTACAAGAGCAAGAAGAAGGCCTTCACCAAATACGCCAAGAAGCACTCCGAGAACAGCGGCGCCTCCGTTACCCGTGAGCTCGAGCGCATCAAGAAGTACTGCACTGTCGTCCGTGTGCTCGCCCACACCCAGATCCGCAAGACCCCCTTGAAGCAGAAGAAGTCCCACCTCATGGAGGTCCAGGTCAACGGCGGCTCTGTCGCCGACAAGGTTTCCTTCGGCCACGGCCTCTTCGAGAAGCCCGTCAGCATCGACTCCATCTTCGAGCAGGACGAGATGATCGACGTCATTGCCGTCACCAAGGGTCACGGTTTCAACGGTGTCACTGCCCGTTGGGGTACCAAGAAGCTGCCGCGCAAGACACACAAGGGTCTCCGCAAGGTTGCTTGTATCGGCGCCTGGCATCCGTCCCACGTCCAGTGGACTGTTGCCCGTGCTGGTCAGATGGGTTACCACCACCGTACCTCGGTTAACCACAAGATCTACCGCATCGGCAAGGGTGACGACGAGAGCAACGCCGCTACTGAGCAGGATGTCACTAAGAAGACCATCACTCCGTAAGAAGAGCTTCTCGTCCCACCTATTGGCATGTAATACTAACAGTGAAACAACAGTCTTGGTGGCTTCGTCCGCTATGGTGAGGTTAAGAACGACTTCGTCATGGTTAAGGGTTCTATCCCTGGTGTCAAGAAGCGTGTTATGACCCTACGCAAGTCCATGTTCACTCACACCTCAAGAAAGGCTCTGGAGAAGGTCCAATTGAAGTGGATCGACACTTCGTCCGAGTTTGGTCACGGTGCTTTCCAGACCCCCGCCGAAAAGAAGCAGTTCTTGGGTACGCTCAAGAAGGACCTGGTACAGAGCTCTTAAAGCAGCTTTGTATTTCCTTATATTTAGTCTTTGCATCGGTGTTCTCGGTTCCCTTTTCGGCTACTGCAATGGGCGTGGTGGCCTTACGGATTGGCATTTGAGTCGCAGCTAATGAGAAACTGCATGAATGAAAAAAAGGCCCATTAGATTTCCTAACCAAATCGCGTGCCGTATCTGATATTCGTCTTATGCCTAGTGCCCAATGTGTGATGATGAACTTCTACTCGTATTAGTAACTACCTAAGTGTGGTTAAGCATGTGGTTGAGATTTAAAGCAAGAACATAACCCCTTCACAATCACCCACGCTATAGGCTTGCTACTAGCAGCTAATGATTATTATGTTTTGTCTTTTTTTGGAGGGTGTTCAAGATTTAACGGTATGTTTGTGGTCTTTAAACCACCATGATTTTACTGCGTGCTAGCTAGTTTGGTATACTGAAGATTCTTCAGAGCCCAATATACCCCGCATAGGTACTGTTACACAAATCGGTAGCCCACCCTGCATGCGGTCTAGTCTATCTAGTACGTACCTACTTGAGATATGACTGGTATGATGTAACGAGCCCAATCAATCCAAGAACGAGGAATCGACAATTCTGCGTCAATGACATACTATTCAACATCTTGTTTTAAACAAGCAACGGCTTGCAACAAGTTCCAATCTTCTCGCTTTGGATTGTATTCAAGACGGTATATTTCACAAAAAAGCCTAGCCTTCTCTCGACCTCTACTCTCTGCTTTGCCGCGAGCAGGCTATCCCATCCTAGTTGGATTAGACGAACAATTTCAACTGCAAACCGCTTATAGACATTCTTGTCTTCGAAACTTCGCAACCTCGGCAACAACGAGAATGGCATCTGATGAGGATTATATGGCATTCCTCGATAAGGCCAATCGGGACCCGAACGAAGGCTACGCCAAACCGCAAAGCAACAGCAAGGGAGAATTCAAGGCCACGGATGACGACGCCAAGATCCCCCCGGCGATCCAGCAAGCCACAAAAGACGCCTTCTACGTGAGCGATGCCGACGAACCCTTTGTGCCCGTGTGTCTAGCTTGGGATGAGGGCGGCAAAGGATTACCCGACGAAGGTGCGTTGATATATACATTACACAACCGCGCGACTCTCCTGTACAACCACATTTGCGTTTCTACCTAATTTTATGCTTTGTCTGCACCTACAATTCTACCTGCGGAACAAACTTATTGCTCTCCTCTATATCGGTGGTAACTAACAAAGGATTGATCTGCAGAGGAACTAGCAACCTTAATACACCACCCCGACCCGTCGAACGCGGACATCCAGATACAAGACCCGGCCGACTGGGATACGCAGGGGCAATACAAAGCGATCCTTGACGCGGTGAGCAAGGCTGGCAAGGGAAACGATGTGCGGGTCTACCGGGTCGCGAAGGGAGGCGTCAAAGTCGAGTATTGGGTCCTGACGACGGACGGTAAAGGGGCGGGTGCGAGGTTGATCGGCGCAAAGGCGTTGGCGATTGAGAGCTAGTAGGAGAATACTCTCCCAGTGACGGAGTAGGTGTTCGCGCCTATGGAGTCTTGGATTTCGGACACTGGTACTCGATGCTAGACGGTTGAGGCATATACCCGTTTCTCACACATCACGGTCTAGGCGAGACTAGTAGATGAGGATGACCAGAAATAACACGGAATTCTTGGGCTCTCGGTCTATCGGTGTTTTCGTCCCATTTTATACTCTTTGGCCTACTCTCGTAATCTGTACGGCCTGGAAGTGCCACATACTAGGGTAAAGAATGCTGGAATCGATAAGATTGGCTCCATACCCATGCGGAATTAAATAGAGAAGGACTTGAGGTCGCTCCGACTAGCGAATACTAAATAAAGTAGGTAAGGGCAGTTCGCAACCAGTATGCTCCTTCAATTGATTGCTTGCACCTGTTCTGTTTAGAGCTAACCCCTGTGGAGGCATTTTCGCACTGTGCTTTTATGCGGCGACTCCCCTCTTTTTACAGTACGGATATGGATGATGATTACTGTATACTAGATGTACTCCCCTGCCCATCTGCCCCGCGTTCGGCCCCTCGCCTGAATATGAAGTTTAGGTAAGGCAGGAAGCGCTGGATTGTAACTGCCACCGGGTGAGTCAACAAACATAAGATAATACCTGAGTCAGGATAGAGCCTCAGAGAGGTGAATTACCTCATCTATTAGGTATACAGATATTCACCTGTATCTGTAATTCGAGAACACAATGGCACAAGCTGTAGGACCTTACCACGCACAACTTTATTCCAACCCAGACGATAGCAAACGATGATGATGATAACTGACGATATCCAACAGGATGTCATTCTGCCGTTGCTTGAAACGGTCCAGGACATACTCTCACAACCACTTCCTCCAAGCTCCAAGAAGCCCAACATCGTCCCCTTATACGGCCAGATATCTGCCGATCTAATAACACCCTCAGCCGCCTACTTAAAGGTGTCGGCCCATTCCAAATCCGACTTCTCATTCCTGTACGAGAGTGCTGCCACCGAGCGAGTTGGCCGCTATAGTTTTGTGGGCGCGGGACCACGGAAGGTTATCACAACGGGAGAAGGGCATGGCGAGGCTGTAGACCCTCTACCGGGCCTGGAGAAGGAATTGGCCGAACGCGTCGTCGCTGAAGTGCCCGATCTCAGGCTACCACCTCTCACGGGTGGCGCCATTGGCTATGTGGGATACGATTGTGTACGATATTTCGAGCCCAAGACGGCCCGCCCGATGAAGGATGTGCTCAAGATCCCCGAGTCTTTGTTTATGCTCTTCGACACCATTGTAGCCTTCGACAGCTTCTACGGTGTCATCAAAGTCATTACATATCTCAACGTCCCCGACGACCTTGCTTCCTTGCCCACCGAGTACGACAAGGCCACCGCTGTCATTCGTGAGCTCATTGACGTCCTCACTGCCCCCGAGATACCCCTCCCCGAACAACAGCCTATCAAGCTAGGTCAAGAATACACATCCAACGTCGGCCGCGCAGGCTACGAGAACCATGTCACCGAACTCAAAAAGCACATCGTCGTCGGCGACATTATCCAGGCGGTGCCGTCGCAACGATTCGCACGCCCAACCTCCTTGCATCCCTTCAACATATACCGCCACCTGCGTACCGTAAATCCATCGCCCTATCTCTTCTACGTAAACTGCCGAGACTTCCAGATAGTGGGAGCATCGCCCGAGCTCTTAGTAAAAGAGGAAGATGGTCGCATCATTACACACCCCATCGCTGGCACTGTTAAGCGTGGAAAGACGCTAGAGGAGGATGAGCGTCTCGCCAACGAGCTACGATCTTCGCTGAAAGACCGCGCCGAGCATGTCATGCTGGTTGATCTCGCGCGTAACGACGTCAACCGCGTATGCGACCCTCTAACGACACGCGTCGATCGCCTCATGGTCGTTGAGAAGTTCAGTCATGTTCAGCACCTTGTGTCGCAGGTTTCAGGCGTCTTACGCCCTGGTCAAACGCGCTTCGATGCCTTCCGCTCCATATTTCCCGCTGGTACCGTCTCCGGGGCCCCTAAAGTCCGGGCCATGGAATTAATTGCTGAGTTGGAGCAAGAAAAGAGGGGTGTTTATGCTGGCGCCGTGGGGTATTTCGGTTATAACAGCGTAGATTCCAAGGGAAACGAAGCGCAGGGAGCTATGGACACCTGCATAGCCCTACGAACGATGATGGTTAAGGATGGTGTTGCGTACCTCCAGGCCGGTAAGTTAACCACTAACCTACTCCCCCAATGCCAAGCACCACCAGCTAGCCCGTAAGCCACTATGTGACTAACCTAGAATATTATAGGAGGCGGTATCGTTTTTGACTCGGATGAGTATGAGGAGTGGATGGAGACCATGAACAAGTTGGGCGCAAACATGCATTGCATCACATCGGCGGAGAATCTCTACGCCAAGCGACAGAAAGCATAGACGGTAGAGTTATCCCGGTGCTTATACATAGACATAGACGTGCCAATGTTCATGAATCAAAAGCCTCAATGTTTTTGTTATACCGCCTCGCTCAACACACTGGGGGCTTCTTTCCAGGTCTTGATCATGTGGTTTGGGAATGTGATCTTGTTGCTTGCTAGTTGAGTTGAAGTCAGTCACCACCAACGTCCTTTTGAAAGTTGCCGAATCAGTGACCGATAGGTAATCACGCGAGGATAACATGCCTTGATAGCGACCTCTTTAGGTAATATCAGCAATGCCCATGTGCGTTCCTAGATTTCAAGTGACAAAATTTAGTGAGCCACCTTGTTTTATCCAATTATTATAGGATTAGTAGCGAGTGAGGATTTGACCATAGGTGTATGGAAGACTATTACGTTAATTTTTTCATTGATTATGGGGTAGTTAAGTTAGAACTTGTCAATGAGAACTTAGTATGAAATTACAAGGCCAGGCGTGGAAGGAGGAGTTTAGGAGGTCTGTGAGACCCGTCATATTTGATTGAGTTGCTGTGGCGGATAGCGCTGGGCCTAAGAACACTATATATGTCAGTGTATATAGAGATAAAGCAGTGACTTGCTTTTCTATCTGTAGATTGTTATGCTTTCATATTTTTTCATCTCTTTACACTCGAAGTTAGTTGTGGTTGTTCCACACGCGATTAGAACTCCTCCTATTCTATTATGTCTTTGATTGTACGTCATCCTACAGCTCCTACAACCTAGAGGTCTCATGGATACGGTATTCTATCTCATACTTATAGCATCAGATTTTAGAACTCCACGTAGCTGTCTTATCCCCCGGTCTTCTCATGACAAAGCTTGATAATCGCTTCTGAATAAAGTGTTGAAAGTTTGAAAGTTTCCTGTTGCGGTGTATAACTGTACTAGCGGTTGGGCCACCTATAATCATAGACAGATTCGAGTTAAACAATCGCTTCATTGAAAACATAAATCTGCAATAGAAAATCTCAAGCTTAACTTATCAATATTAGTACCCGGTTGCAACAAGCAGTGGTTAAAGCCAATTTTTGAGCCTATAACATGCTAATAGACAGCTATGTAGTTGTAATACTTACTAATGGAAGCACGTTTGAACCTATTCTAGATGAAAGCACTTTAAATTTGTTCTAAAGCGCCGTTGTGGTGTATTATAGTTGCGACTGTGAATCTGATAGTGCGTTTATGTTGGTTGCTAGCCTCACGGGTTGCTTTGGTGGGTTAAGACTTTGTCGTTAGGCGATTCCTATGACGATTTAAATATCTACATAGATATTGAGCCAGGATTATATATCCCTTTCACGTTGGGGTAGCATAGCCCTATATTTATGTGTATTAACCGGTGGGAATTTGCAAACGTCCCAGGGACATCGTCACTTGGCGATCGGAGTTCTTGACAATTTTCTGGGAATTACAGGTAGCTAGCTAGAATGAAAAGACATTGGGTTCAGGATCCCTGTTATCCGAACAAGCAGAGTACAAGTCAGTACGTTGAGACGCAACCAAGAGATAGAAAGATCCAATTATTAGCTGGTATCTCATCTTCACGATATTGTGAACACTTTATGTAAAGTAATTTATTCATTTATTAGTTTATGATATTTAGTGCGCTGGCATGTATCTACTATGTTGACTCCTTCAAACAGATCTCCATGGCAACAGTGGCAAAATGCTCGCTCAAATAGACAATTAGCCCCATTCCTTTATATAATGCATAAACCCATTGTAGACAAACACCAATCATGCAAATATTATTTTAGTACTTGTGACAACTCTCAAGCGTTGTCAACATGGCTTCGTCTCCTTGGAACATTGGAAGCAGCAGCGTGATCGATGTCTTCCTTAGGTTCCTCAGACACGTCTTTCCCAGAATCAGGGCTTGGTATTTTTGTTGCACCTTTGGACATGTTGTTCATATTAGGGGCGAAGGCACTCTTTGCTCGGAGTTTGGGTCCGTAGATGTAGAATAGGACGGGAATCGGCACAAGAAGAGCGGCGATACCCCCTAGAAGAGTTGAAGCATATTGGATGCCAAGTCCCTTGAACAGATATGTGGCGAACAACGGGAAAGTAGCTCCAAAGAGAGATCGGAGGAAGGTATTCGCAGCAATAGCTGAGGCGGCACTGAAGGTAATGTTAGTTTAAAGTCAATAAATAAAACTGGAAGTGAAACTTACAACATGAGGTAGCAGTCAACGAGATAGTTTAGTGACTGAAGGAAGATGGTCAACAAACCGAAGCCGCTGAGGATACCCGAAAGAATCGGTACGATCCAGTGAATGTCGGCACGGTATCCAGACCATCCGAACCAGAAAATACCTCCGGTGAATGCAACACCACCAACAATGATGATAGGTAGACGCCACTCAGGAACGGGAATCCCATTGTTAGCGGCAAGTTTGCGCTGGTACCATGGCTGCGTGGAAAGAACGGCTATACCAGCAAGAAGCTGACCAACGACCATACCCAAGAAAGCCAGGCCCGACTGGCCTGCGTTGAAGTGGTGAACACCCTGGAAAACAAGAGGGTAGGCAGTTAAGAAGAGATAAAGAAGACCATAGATGAAAGCCACATAGATGGATATTAAAGTGACGATGGGCTCGAAGAATAGAAGTCTTATCGGCCGAGTGAAGTTCTTTTGAATGAGCTCCCTAAAGTCGACTTCAATTTCCTCTTGCTTAGCATGAATACCCCAGTTCAGAGTACGGCGGCGCAGTTCGGCGGCCTTTTCGACAAGGACGACTGGAGGGTAGGACTCGTTCATGAAGAGAACGTCGAGGGCAAAAGCCAGAAATCCCATGAATGATGTGATGTACATAGTCCACCGCCAGCCAAGGTAGGAGTCGACGATGAAGCCTCCAACTAATGGTGCCAGAAGTGGTCCAGTGAAAACACCCATGGAGAAGGACGTAATGGCGATACCTCGAGTTGCATTGTCAAACATGTCGGAGAACACAGCAGCAACAACGGCAATAGGTGCAGCTCCGAAGAAACCGGCGAAGAATCGGCAGATGAGTAGTGTCTGCAAGTCTTTGGCCACGGCACAAGCAATGGTGAAGACAGAGAAGCTGAACATTGATAATAAAATTGGTAGACGTCGTCCCTTCAACTCAGATAGGGGTGCCCAAATGGTAGGTCCTGTTGCGAACCCGAGAACGTAGAGCGACACACCCAATGTCCCGACTTCGCTACTAACGCCAAACTCCTTTGCTACGTAAGGAATTGCAGCCGAGAAGATACTAGATGTGAACGCCGATGTTACCGTCGTATAGCCAAGGATGGCGGCTGTCGCCAATCTATTAGGTTACCATGATTAGCTACTGTACTTATACTATATCAAGGAGCAACCGCAACTTACTTCTTCTTCAGCGGCCAATTTTGGGGATGATAGGGGTCATCGGGGCCGTCAAATTCAACTACATAGGCCTCACGGTCCGGCAACGGTGGCGGAAGAGGTTTCCCGGCACCGAAAGCCGGAAGCGGCTTCCCGGAGTCTCGCCGTCTGGAGTTGGGATCGCGTCCGACAGTGCTGCTGTGCTGGCTTAAAGCAGTGTGCATACGGCTGAGTTCTGTGGGGTGTCTCTCGAGATCGCGTGATGTGGGAATCCGGTGCATGCTGACCGGGCGATGCGAGAGGCCGCCGGCGTCACTCGATGACACCGTGGACACGGATGATACCGTAACCACACGCTCGATCTCATTGCTGGCTCTGTGGTGCTGTGGTGGCGGGCTGACGCCGGAGAGCGCATCGCTCTCGGCTCTCATGAGTTCACGGTCGACTTCGTCGAACTGCATTTTCCTGCAGCTGCAACCTCGCTTGGTAATGCAGGTCTTTAAAAACGTATTTTATCGATTATTTAGTAAGCGACCTAATTTCGAGTTTTGTTTTGAAACCTATGTTAAATGTAGGGAGTTCCGTCTCTAAGGAGATAGTCGTGGCCTAATGTGGTAGTATAGATGCAAGGATGGTTGGTGTAGTATATGTATTAGATATGGTTGTACTGTAAATGGTATATCTGGAACCAGGTTAAGCTGAGGAAGTAGAGTTTACTAGTGTTGGATTAAAGGGGGGGAATGATGGGTTCATAAAGAACTGTTCTTGTTAATAACATCTTATGGAAAATCTAATCGGACATAAATAAGTCGGCCTTCGCGTCTTCAATTTTTTTTTCTTTGCTAGTCGTCACAGGTCTAGAAGTTACTAACATGTCGTTGGTGGGGTCATGATTATAATCAAGTTTGATGACGAAATGCTGCTGAAAGCAACTATACATGTAGCTCTACTTGAGCCAAGTGGGGACAAAGGGCTGCATTAATGGAGCACTAAGACCAGCCAGCGGGTGACGGATCTTTCGTTCCTAAGATGCCGAGGCAACGGGGGGCACATTCCTCCCGCAACCTCTTAGCTCGTCTCACTTTGGCCAATAGGCTTTGGGTTTCTATGGACCTACATACCAATAGCATGGCGCAGGGCTACTATTACGGTAAGTTCGCACAAAGAGAATTGTTACACTAAGCGCGAATTCCGCCCCTGAATCCCGATTCCGAATCCCTGCCCGTATCATTCTGCTACTGTTGCAAACACTACTGTATTATGCGTAAATTTTGGTTACATAGTTTGTTTATATGGTTTATCTATGGACGTGGAATGGATCTTTGTTGCCTTTGTGGCAAAGTATTCAGACTTGGTGTACGCATATTTGTAATTTCATTGTAAAAGGGCATATATACTGTAGATCATCGAGATACCATATATGCGAGATCTCTGAGAATACTACGTAGTAGTGCTGTGATCTCTTCACCGCGTGGTAAAAGGTTCTATCACCATGTATGGAGCTAAAAACACTTGAAACAGCGAAAACTATTGGTTCCCGGAATATACTACCTACCTACATACCTGAGTAGACGCATCGGCGTTTAATGGGCTCCAGATTCCGTGAAGTATCGGTACCTCTGTTAAGGGCGTGTTAAAGACTGCAGCAAGCACGCAAAGCCCCACCACAGCCGCCTACCTCTGAATAATTAGGTCCGTCAACGTTTGTAAGCCAAAGCGTCGCGTCTGCTCATTGGCCATCTCCATCGTCGGCTCATCCCTTTTAGTGATATTGTAATAATGTTAATCGAAACAAGACCCAATCTGGTGTGCCTGTAGTTCGACGTCATTTGACAGGCATATGCACATCATCTCAACTTGTATGTACATACTAAGTAGACAGCACTATCCTAGTAATGGTAGCAACTCGGCAGACATCCGGCGCCATGATTTAACGCCATTGACTCTTGACGCAACCCATCCTTACTACATGAGCTGATCACGGCGTCGTAGTGGTCCGTGGATTAACGGCGCGGGCTTGTGCTGCACAACGGTAAAACGGCAACCCCCTGCAACTGCGAAATCCCTAAAGCCGCTCGCTGTATACGCATGGGTTAAATCCGCCGGTGCCCCTTAGATCCACACCCACACCCCGCCACATGGCTGGAACGTCCCTAGCCAATTATACAGACAGGCATACCCTAGCCAAGTCGGTCCGGTGTGTTATCTGAAAACCGACCTAGCAACTCTAGTCAACCGACCAAAATATTTTTCTTTCTCAAACAAGCCGAGGCAGATAGTACGAATCTAGAATAGTTACAGCCCTATATGAATTATCTATATCTACTAGATCCAACCAACTACGGAGCTTCCAATATCTACTAGCTACCTAGGTAGTAATGTAATTGGTTACTAGTGTACTCCTATTCTTTTCCCCGACAACATACTGGGTAGTCAGTCAACTTCAAAGTGCCGCTATAATTTACATTCGTTTATAATCTAATATACGTAGTATATCCATAATCATAGTTACCATTATGTTTACCAGTAGGTCCCCCTAGGTTATACGGTAATGGCTTAGAAGCGCCCATTATAACAAGTGGTAACAAGTGTGGAATAAAGGACATAGACATTATGTATTAACTGGTGCGAAAGAGAAGAAAAGGTAGGCCCCATGTAAAAGTGTGAGGAAGTTGATACTGGGTCTCCAGACAAAACTTGGCGAGATCGATGTTAAATCTGCTGAGCTTTACTAAGGACTAGTATCCGATTCGGCAAGAAGTAATCATTATCCGAATTGAGATGTCCCTTAATCAGTTCAAGCATTCTTTTTCTTCTTTGAATTGAATTGGGGGCTAGAACCTCCAGACGACGGACGCTATTCTTATTTTATCTGCTTAGTACCAGGTAATTATGCTCTGTTTCTAATTAGACCATAATAGTCTTTCTTCCTTTGGAGATGTCGCCTTACCACGCGATTACCCATTACCCTTACAATAGCTAACCCGCGCCTAGCATCTAAATTCCAGTGAACTACCTTCAAAAAATGTCCTTCCCCTGAGTCTTCCCTGAAGTGCTCATCTCAAGGCTCATATATCACGAGGAATTAGGCCTCGGCGGAATGATACGCAACGTTCCTCCAGCGAAGCCTTCTTACATATGCCGCCGACCCGCTCATTCATCACTTGGCTCACTTGATATGCTGACCGTAGAAATTCTACTGTTCACTCTGGATATGTTGGAATTCCAGTCACTTTCCCACACATCGGGTGTTTCTTTCAGGAGTAAGGCTGTCGTAGAAGGCGTCTCGGCGTCTCGAGAGATAGTGCAACACGCGCCCTAGACCCTGGCAGCGCCGGGGTAGATACGGTTACTTAGCCATCATTCTGCCTCTCTGTTCCGTTAAACCCATCTGTCCAATAAATGTGGTTCTTGCTTTGACTTTGGCGGATTTCTGTTCCTGCCGACGTGCGAGAGTGTCAGCTTTCAACGTCTACACGAGAACCAGGCGCTGCGGATGATGACAAAGGCCGCTGCTAAGAGTTGTTTCCAGCTAATAGATAGCTAATCTAAGATCATCCCTACTCTATACAGTATATCGAGCACCTGTAGCGTTAGACTCCACATCTCGTGGTGTCGGGTTTACCGTCTCGTGAGCCTTAAGCAGGCGAAGTAGCTAACAATTAAGGTTCACGGGCCGATTGAGAGCTTACCAACATAGAACCAGTCAGGCCGTATCGTTGTAAAAAGGTACTAAGGAATTCTAGTAATTCAAGCGCTTTATGGAAGCGTCCCTAGAATCTCCAGGCCGCGATTTATCGAGATTGCCATAGAAATCGAATAGTGTAGAGGACGGATGATGTGGCATCGCGTCCATCCGCTTAGCCTACTTAACCGAGGCCGGGGTAGAACATGGGTTCTTACTTACATATGTAAGGGGTGTGTGCTTGGTGTAAGTTACAATGAGCCACGCTCGATCTCTGCTAGGGTGCTCTTCGAGCTTGTTCCACCAGATCGTCACCCCAGCCGTCCGCTCCGTGCGCTCCGAGCTCGATCGCCTTTGAAGGACGGTTTTCTAGGTCATGTAAAACACTGCTACGACGTGACTCGACTGCTTGCGCAATGGGAAGAGAATACTTATAGGTGAATAGCGTCACGCTACATTACTGCAGAGGAGACATTGATATTCATCAAGTCGAAATATACATTTCCCGACACCTGCTCGCTAATGAAGCCTCAGTATGTAAGTGTTTTGTTAGTTTGCCATTATAATGTACCCAGCAAACAAACATCTGAAACAAGCTATACGATATAGCAACTTCGGAATAAAAGACGGCATTTTCCTTTGAATCGCGTGTAACCAAGCCCCGAAACGTTCGACAGGGCATCCTAGTAGAAGCTGGAGTCGTAGGTGATCGATCGTAAAAGATAAATGGAGTCTTAGTCGTTCGCATCCACAAACGGGATATATAGATACCGTCTAGCGCCATATAGTGTTTGTGTATTTATTGACCGAGTCCACAGTAAAGAAGATCTATACACAACTTTCAAGCCGGCTCTGCTTCACCTCACTCCCCAGCCATGCTCGAGTAAGCCAGAAACTTCTTCGAGACTGATACCCACGGTCTCCGGATAAATCCACCAGACGGCAATCCATCCGACAACGCACACGACGCTATATAGCACAAAGGTCCAGGATGCACCGAAGGCATCCATGAGAGGCAAGAAAGTTAAACCAACAATGAAGTTAGCTAGCCAGTTCGTCGCCGTAGCGAGTCCACTACCCAGAGACCGAACATTAAGTGGGAAGAGTTCGCTCTGCATCCACGGAACGTTACCAAGCCCGAGTGCATAAGCAGCTACGTAGAGCATGATGTTCACGAGTATGAATACGGCGGCGTTCTGTGTCAACTGTGGCGCGTGCGCGTCGACGGACGACACCCCCGATTCGCTGAAGCCAAATGCCGTTGCAAGCAGTCCGAAAGCCATGAATGGGATCGAATACAGCAAGATTCTCCGCCGGCCAATCCTGTCGATGAGTAGTAGTGCTGCGATTGTGAATATGAAATTCGTAGAAGCCACAGTAAGTGAGGTCAGGGTGGGCACAGTGAAGCCGAGCATGAGAAAGATCGTCGCTGAGAAGTACATGAGCGAGTTCTAGAAGGGAACATTAGCAGTGAATTTACAGCATGATTACCAAACACCTCGGCGCATTTCGTGATGCAGAGAATACCTACAAACCCACAGAATTGTTGGAGTCCCTGAAGTAAGCAGGCAATAGTCAATGCTCTCCTATTCTTCGGCACAAAGAGTAACTCATGCCACCCTACCATGCTGGCTTTGCCATCGCCATTACCCAAGCTTGTACTGTCCTCTTCTTCTCGAACTTCGATTTCAATGTCTTTCAAAATGCCGTCGACCATTTGCATGGCGATAGGGTCAGAACCACACGTCTTCTGAATAATAGCACGCGCCTCGTCCGACCTCCTAGCTTTCACCAGCCAGCGCGGCGTCTCCGGCATGAAAAACAGCAAGAGGCACTGCAGGACGGCAGGGGCCGCGCCGAGACCGACCATGAGCCTCCACCCCGTGGCCGCATCGCCGTGCTCCGCGAAGATCCAGCCGATGATATACGCGACCACCTGGCCAAGGGTGACGGACAGGACGTTCATGGTCACGATGGTGCCGCGGTGCGCGGCGGGGGCCAGCTCGGCGAGGTATAAAGGGGTCACGAAGCTGGCGGCGCCCACGGCGAGGCCCACGATGGAGCGGCCGAGGACCATGGACGGCACGGAGAGGCTCAGGGCTTGGATGAGGGCGCCGGATATAAATAGGATGTCGGCGACCAGGATGACGGGCTTGCGGCCGATGCGATCCGCTAGGATCGAGGAGAGCGGAGATGCGACGAGGGCGAGGAGCGATGTGGATGACGTGATGATGGATTTGTCGAGGGAGGTCAGCGCGCGGTCGGAGAGCGAGGTGCCGATGGAGACGAGGGTCGCGGATATGACTCCTGTGTCATCTGCATGTGATAGTGAGTTGGGTTAATAATCAGTTCGTTGTCCGACGGGGAGGATGAATGTTAGATTAGGTATGTTGACATACAGCCGAATAGAAGACCGCTGATTCCCGCCGATAACGTCAACAGCCAGATGAAATATCCGAGACCACCAGCATGTTTCTTGTCGCCGTCCGATATCTGCGGGTCATGCTCGTCGAGACGGGTTTCGTCGTCAAAGTCGTCGGGCTCGTCACTCTGCCGCGCAAGGAGCGGTGCCTCTGCGTGGTCCGGCATATTAGACGGCTGCTTGTCTAAAGGCTACGGTCACACGTAGCCGCGATGGAAAATATCCAGATCAGATCCCGAGATGTGTAGCATTTCTGCACCACGGGTTCGAGGTGCGAGATATCTCGAGCTGCGTTTGGATGTAGTATGATGTAGCTACGCTACCTGCTGAGGGTTGAGGCTTATCATACGGTAGGTAACGTGAAGTTGATAAGTACCTAGGTACCTAGGTACCTATGCGGGCTTGGCTGAAGCTGAGTCTAGCCTCATTTCAATGCCGAGTTTTCTCCGATCCGGGCTGGAAAGCTACCGATTGGCTTTGTTTCACGACAGGCAACATCAAACGCAGAATGGACATACTAAGTAGTACACTAAATGCAGCTGTTACACTAGCGCTAAATAATAATTAATTATAAAAAAGCCATAGTTATAATTTATATCTAACTGTTTAACATAGCACTTAACTAAAACTACGTGCTAAGATTATATTTGTTGCCATTTCAGTTAGTTTATAAGTTGCTATAGACGATGCGCTCTTGCCAGGTATCGCAATACTGATAACTCAGCACAAAGGCGTTTACTAACATTTGGCTTCTATTTTGCTTAACCCGACTCTATTATAGGTTTCTAGCAGTCTAACCCTAGCTTTAAGAGGCGATGCGCTCACTCCGGTGTCTTGCAGTTTCGCAACGGTAATCTCTGAAGATAAGGAATAAGGTGGTTTAGAACTTGAAAATGATATCTTCCGGGGGATGTCATAAAGAAGCCTCTCCATACATTCTTAGAATTCAAAACGTCTAGCTCATGTTCTTACTACTAAGCCCCAGCCTTTGGCTGAGTTGATTTAAAGTAAGACCTGATATCTTGTGTCTTTAACATGTTGGAGATAACTCCGATATTGTTTAAGCCCCGAGTAGAAGAAGATGGTCGAGGGTTTTGCACCGGCAACGTTTGTTCCCGTCAACCAAGACGAGACCGTATTCACAAGAGTCTCAGTATCAGCCGACCGACCGCACAGCTCGACCCATTCGGTCTCCTTTTCGAGACTGCACTCGACAACAACGTTCTTTCTATGGATCTCTCGTAGATAGGAGAGCATCTCCGAGATGAATTCAACTTCAGTCTCGATAGTCACTGGCGCGATATTGAATGGTCCTTGAGGCCCGTTGATCATGAAGAGGTTGGGAAATGAATGAATGAAAATGCCCAGGTAGGTCTTGATCCTCTCCGCCCAGTAGACGCCAAGGGACACACCGTCGCGTCCCTTAATGCCATCCCTGATGAACTTGTAACTTCCGCCGCCGCTGTGGAGGCCGGTAGCAAGTACTATAATATCCAGTTCGTGGAGTTGACCGTCTGATGTTCGAATCCCACTTTCCTCAATCGCTGTGATTGGTGTTTTCTGGATATCAATAGCAAACACATTATCCTGGTTAAATGTCTCGTACCAGCCTTGGTCGCAAGGTGGGCGCCGAACAAACAACTCTTTTGGAGTCAGAATGTCCCTTTTCGCGGGATCCTTGACAATGGACCTAATTTTGGCACGTAGAAACTTGCAAGCCTCCTCGTTCGCCTCAGCATTATACATTAAATCCCCGAAACCACCATATAGGAACCGAAACGAGTTACCTTCACGCCATAAGGACTCGAAAATCTCCTGGCGCTCTTCCTCGGTCACGTCCATGGTCTTCGTATCGGCCTCTTCGATCCCGAGGGCCATGTTTGATACCAGCTGCGCGGCATGTATGTCATCGTAGCGGGCGTTGATGTCGGCGCGTTCGGCACCGGAGACAGGCCGGAATCTCAACGGGATCGAAAATTGCGGGTGGCGGATGAAACAGTGCAGCTCTGCGACCTTCGGGGCAATGGCATTGGATATCTGGATGCCGCTGGAACCACAGCCTATCACGCCCGCGCGCTTACCCGCGACGTCGACATTGTTATCCCAGGACGCCGTGTGCATGACCGGGCCCCGGAAGGTTTCCATCCCGGGGATCTCGGGGATGTTTCGCCTGGTGTGGACGCCCAGGGCGGTGAATAGATAGGTCGTCGTAATCACTTCGCCCTGATCGGTTCGGACATGCCACTTGCCAGTCGCCTCACTCCAATCGGCACCAACCATCTCGGTTGAGAAGCGGATGTGTTCACGCAGATGGTACTTGTCCACAACATGGTTCAGATACTTAATGACCTCGTCCCGGCTTAAGTAGTTGTTCGGCCACGGATAACTCTGCAAGTCTTCCTTGTCCCATGAGTAGCGGTATAGGTAGCTGTCTGTGTCCGTAATTGCACCTGGGTAATCATTCCAGAACCAGACTCCGCCGACTCCAGAGGCTTTCTCGATGAGTTTGACCCTCAGCCCCCGCTTGAGCAAAGAGTAAAGTTGGTAAATACCACCGAAGCCAGCGCCAACCACCAGCCCGTCAAGGTGTGTTTGATCCATAGGAGAAATTTATGATTTACTATGGACAATAAAAGTCTCGATAATGACACCACTTAACTCGTGAAGGTAACGACTGATACATATATCTGCACTAAAAGATACAAAAAGCCCACTCTGAGAAATCTATTCTGTTTAATAAACATTCGAAACGGAGAATCTCACAGAAAATCAAGCGAAAGTTGAAAATGAAACTAATATGGATTAGTGTGATCTCCAAAAGAGAGAAAAGAAAATGAAGGATTATATTTATCTCCTATATGTATGTGAGCTCTTGGCAGTTACTTCAGGTCTAGTTTGGCTGCTTGCTCAAACCGATTCTGCCAAACCATTCATTTTCAAAAGACAGATATATCACGCCCGTCGAGATGTACTCTTGACATACCTTACTTATTACAGGCCGCCACTTCACCGTATATAGCTAGATTTTCTTCCAACTATTCTCTAGAGGTCGTTTGGTCAAGAATCTGGTAAACTTTCTCTACGGTCCACCCCTCTCCTAGTCCTCCAGGTACTTCGATACATTAGGATCCTGATCGGAGGAAGCTAATCCTTGATCTAATCCGGGCACCAATATGGCAAGCCGTAGCGCCTCGGTGCCGAGTGTGGTGATTGACACTGATACACCAATTAGGCACAGTTACGTATTAATATCGCCTCATCTTTGACGCCTCATTCCTCTATCGAGCTGACGACATACATACTAGTCTAGTACAGTATAAGAAGAATCTAGAGAAGCATTGCGGGTTTCTACAGGCATACTTAGTAGACGCGGCCTCGCTCCACCCAGTTGCTGGGGAGGTTTTGGTGCAAGTATCTCGAAATGAGATACCTCTTGCGCAGCGGGTCAGTCGTTAGCCTGCCAAGAATACTTAGTGAGGTTCTTTTACCCAACACCAACTATGTAGTATATGCATGGCAACCTGCAAAGGGTTGGCCCCTAAAGAAGGTAATAAGGCCTAAGGTCTGTTAGGCATTAGGCAACGAGGGTTCGAGGTAGCCGCCGTTTCTTTTACTATTATATACTTGCTCGTCCGAGTAAATCAGGATACAAGTTATAGCCTCATAGCGCAAACGACGAGCCACAATGGACAAATATCAATACGAACCTCTACCTACTTCTGAGCACATCAGATTAGTGACGATCTATGCTGGGCGCTTCGACGATGACATTTTGCTAAGCTATGATGTCGTCGCTCTGGGTTCAAACGAATGCCCATCGTACAATGCTCTCTCTTACACATGGGACATGCAAGCAGGATCAAGGCCGGTGTACGTTGTTGCGGAGGGCAAGACCTGGGTCATGAATATATCAAGCAGTCTAGCAGATAGCCTGCTCTACTTCCGCTACGCTGACAGATCAAGGGTTATGTGGATCGATGCGTTGTGCATAGACCAAACCAACAACGTTGAGAAAGGACCGCAGGTGGCAAGGATGGGTAAAGTATACCGCTCCGCCCATCGCATCTCTATCTGGCTCGGGCCAGAAGAGAACGATAGCACGCGTGCGTTGAATACCATGCTGTGGATCGGGTCCCAAGTACACGTTGACTGGGTTCGGTTCAGTGTAGCACTGCGTCCAGAGTGTGTCAAGCCGGGTTTCCAGGACGTCAACATAGGTATCCCGCTCAGACCGGAGGACACAAAGGCCATCTATCATCTCTTGTCTAGGAGATGGTTTGGGAGGCTCTGGATACGGCAGGAGATCATGCTGGCTGAAGCCACCGCCGTCATTCAGTGCGGGTTCTATCAGGTTCCTTGGCCGCCTTTACGACGAGCCATAGTCTGTCTTTACCAGAAGCCACGACCAAAGACGCTCTTGGACGAGAAATTGAATACCCGCCTGCTTTCACTTCGCGGCCTCATGAGCCAAACCCCAACAGTACCACTTGGGTACGTTCGGACAGCTTTTGGCCAGTCCGACTGCGCAGACCCCAGGGACCGAATTTATGCCCTGTTGGAGTTCCTCTCCGAAGGCGATAGAACCGTCGTTGGTTTTCCAGATTACACAAAAGATCCCGACGTCGTCTTCCGGGACATTGCATGGCGATACATCGAGTGCTATCGCTCCCTCGACATACTAAGCCAGTGCTCAATCGACTCACAATTGGCCTCTGGCACGAGCTAGACTCCAGATTGGACCAAGAAGAGCTTCATATATGGACGGAGCTACTGGAGAGGATTTGCTTCGTCTCATTTTGGTGCAATGTGTACAATTTCGGAAGACAGGCGCGTGCTGAGAACGCCAGGTGCGTCAATCACAACTGTGGAAGAGCTGAAGGACGTTCCTACCATGACTGGGCGTCACATCGATGAGCAGGTCCGGGAAACAATTAGAGTTCTAGTACAGAGCGAGGAGCTCGGGAGGCGCTACGTTACAGGAGTGAGTATGCTTGAAGCATATGCCAGGACGTCTGTTGCCAATGCGCTTCGCGAGTGCCAAGAGCCGTGGTTGGGAGAAGACCCAACGCTGCAAGAAGCCCAAGAAATCGTCTTAAAGGCGCTCAATGAAAAAGATCGAGAGCGCGGCCCCTCAAAGCCTCTACCAGGCCATATTCGCGAGGTATACAAAATCATGCGGGCGATGCTTGCGGGCCGAAAGCTCATGTATGGATCTGGTGGTTACATCGGCACTGTACCGGTACCAACACAAAGGGGCGACGAAGTGTGCGTCCTTCTCGGCTGTCATACGCCTATGGTGCTGCGGCGGGTCGGAGATAATGTCTTCCGCATCGTTGGGGAGTGCTATGTGCTTGGCATCTCCGAGGGTGAAGCTCTGCTAGGCCCCTTACCAGACGGCACTAGGAGGGTGTTTGCCTCGGACGTGAAATCAGGAGTTTATTCGTATTTCGTCAATGATCGCACTGGGTACCAGGGCTTGATGGACCCAAGACTCCCAAAATTGTTGTCAGGATTGGAAGACTTCCCAGAAAAACTTAGTGAAGATCCTAATGCCAAGATCGAACTAAACCCGGAGCAGCTTCATGATATTTTCCCCCAATTACAGGAATTTAGTATTATATAAAAAATACATAAAGGTTACAGCCCGTTAAACAATTGCAAGAAACCCTCCACAACTATCCGTCCACTCCTCTTGACTGGTTAACGCCTTGTATAATTTTACGTAAACTATATACGAATGTTGATCATTAACCGTCGGCTTTTAAAGTGGCTTCTAAAGGTGTGTCTTTGATTTCCTTACTCTATCTTGGTCTCTTGATAACTCAGATAAGCAAAATGGTATGTAATCAATTTATTTGTAACATTCTGAAGTATAGAGCTTAGGGCGGCCAAGCTGACCCTCAAACGAGGCTGTTGGCTAATCTAGAACCATAGATAGGCGTGATTAATCATGCTTAATCAGTGATTCCCTTACGAGGAGGTCTAATATCCAATACGTCGTACTCTATACCATCGTCTTTTGAGTCCAATATCAGAGTCGGATCAGAGGCATCTCCAAGTAGCAACCCAAGCGACCACCACGGCACCACCTAGCGTAATTCCTTCAAGAATCGGGACGCTCGAGAATCCGAAACCAGGCTGGAGTTTCATAGGTCCATTTGACCGGTAATGGTCACCTATCTTCGTTGGTCTAAAGGCTTTCGTACTCGAAGTCGCAGTAACAGTGTACGCGCTAGGTGGTATATAGTCGTTTTCGGAGAACCCGTCGCACTGAAATGTGCTCTCTATACCTCCGTGCAGAATGTCCTTCATATCGGGATGATTCAAGTCATCTCTACAATAGTAGATGTCCGCGGGTAATTCAACGCTTGAGTAGCAAGCTATGCCGGTGGGATAACAGGTATCCTATTTCGAATAGTCAAGTCAGCTGCGATATATTCTTCAATAAGATGCGTGCTGAAGGTAACATACGATTTTTTCATACTCTCGGCAGCTTTCCTGGTTATTACGAATTTGCTGTCGGGTGTCTCTTTTTTTGGTGTTTCTGCTTCTAGGGCTGGTTTTCTCGAAGTCTCTGGCTCTGCCTCCGGCAATCCCACGGCTTGCGTCACGTTCAATTGTGTATGGTTGCTGTGCCTCGATGCTTGTAGCTGCTGGTATGACTTGTATCCGCGTCTCATTATTCATAGATGCTTTTTCGTCACCTCCCAGGCCCTCTCTTAGAATAAAGCTACCTATACGGTAGTATAAAGTTCCCTAAAAAGAGCTGCATGTTAGAACGGAAGGATGCACATTCCACCCACCTTCCTCTTCCTATCTGTAAGTAACCGGGGAATGACAAATTTTGGAACTCACATAATAGATTGCAAAGATAATACCAGCGAGGCTTAAACCAATGACCACAACAGAAAACGTGATGACGACTGTCCACCACAACTAGCGTGGACGTTCTTTGAACGGACCCCAACGATGGGAGAGCCACCAGGAACTCCAGGACTTCTTACCGGGTTTCGGTGCTTGGTTCCGATGCCGGATACACCCGGAATTCTCGACAGAGATTGGGCTATTCTTCTGCTTCTCTAAGACATCATCTTGCTCATTCTTAGCTGGTTGCTCCTCAGACTTTTGCTCTACACCCAAGGGAATGTCGTTGTTTCCAGACGACATCGTGATAGGAAGGCTAGGAATGATTAGGGGAAGTTATAATGAGGTGCACTGGTAAATATACTCCGATAATCGGGTGCGTGTCTGGATCCCTGGTGTCTGGATAGGTATGAGAGTGGTAATAGGGTAGATAATGCTGCTCATTGTTATTATCACGAGCACCCGGGATACCATGATTCTGACAGGGTGAACAACTTATCGCAGCTTCCTCGATCTGGACTGCGAGAATACGGCCGCATTAATTTGGAAGTGTCGAACCGCATGACTATTACGGGCACCACCGCTACCCCTTAGCATGCAATAGAGGTCGGACATCGAGATAGAGCGACTACGCCTTACAGCCTTCTGAGCAATCCCCGACACAAAGGGTTTGTCAGCCTTTGGCTGACTTTTTTCAGTATGTAATGATATATATTTTAAGGGACGTATTAGTACTTGGATTTTCAGGTTCTAGACCTTATTACATATCATTGAGTGACATATTAGTACATACTCACGGGTTAAATAAAGCACTTGGGCTCATCTATAGCTATATATATAGGCAAATAGTAGTTAAGGTTTATGTCGCACTTAAGTAGATCTGCGCACAGCTCAGGGGTGTTAACTAGTGCTTTTACTAGGCATAAGATCTTTAAAAGTATAATTAATAGCTTTATTTATTAAAAAACTATATATTATATATAAGAAATTCTTTTAGTATTTATATATGCGCGCTTATAAATTTATATTTATAAAAGCGCATAAATGATTTAACTTATTATAATATAATATATTTTTTAACTTTATAGCTTTTATAAAAATATAAAGCTATTTAAAATAATATTTAAGTTAATATTATAAAAAATAAATATATATATGCTTTTTTTTATAGCATTAATAAATATATAGCATAATTATTATACTTTTAAAATATATATATTATAATTATTATATAAATAAAACTAATATTATTATTATTATTAGCGCTTATATTTATAGCTATAAAATATATAGTTATTAAAAAAGCATGTTTTTTAAATAATATTATTATTAAATAAGCTATATATAATATATTATATATTAACACGCGGGATAAAATATAAATTTATTATATTATATTTAATTATATATATTTAAAAAAATAAAAAAGAGTTTATTTATATAAAGCAAAATCTTTTCTTTTATAAAAAAAGATTTTACTAGTATATAAGCTAAATAAAAAATAAAAGATAAAATATTTAAACTTTGCATATAACTTAGCGATAGCTTTATTTTTACTAGTTGTATAAAATAGCTATTATAATTAATAGCTACTAGTTTTAATACTAGCTACTTTTTTTTTTAGTTATAATAATATCTTGTATAGCTTGTGGCTATTATATATTATATAGTTATCGCGCGCTATATATAAGTATTTTATATTATATAGCTATTATATAGCCGTAAAAAAAAAACTTTAGTTTAAATTTAAACAAGTGGTTTTAAAATTTATAAAAATTAAAGCTTATTAAATAGTTATAATAATAACTATAGCAAGCTTTAATAAACGTAGCTATATTAAACAAGTTTATATTTTTAGCATATAGCTTTAATATATAAAAGAAAAAAAATTTTATATAGTAAAGAAAAAAATAAAAGTAGTT
Organism: Xylaria sp. FL1042; assembly: GCA_022495085.1. Classification (NCBI taxonomy): domain Eukaryota; kingdom Fungi; phylum Ascomycota; class Sordariomycetes; order Xylariales; family Xylariaceae; genus Xylaria; species Xylaria sp. FL1042. The sequence continues at coordinate 70,415 of MU380312.1, forward strand.
ATATAAGAAAACTTAGGCCTTTGGCTTACTTTTTTGCTTTTTTTTTTTTTTTTTTTTTTGCTTTTTTTTCTTTTATATAATCGTTAACTTTTAAAAAAAAGCATATATTACGCGCGTATACCTTATATATAACTTTAAGTTTACTTTATATAAGCTTTTATTTATATAATAAACTTATTAATAAATATTAAAGTTTTTAACGCTTAGTTTAATGTTTTTTTAATAAGCGTATTAGCTAAATTATTTTTATTATTAATTTATTATATTTTAAAGATTTTTTTTTTTATATATAATTTTTTAAGCAATATAATATTTATTATTAAATGTTTTTTTTATATTATATTTAGTTTAACTAAATAATTATATAATAATTTTAAGTTAAAATATAATATAGCTAAAATAGCCGGTATGCTTAATATAATTATTATTTATTAAAGTATTATATAAAGCGTAATTATATTATTAAAACTATTAATTATTTTATATAGCTTGCTAGCTAATATATTTTGCGTTATTTTTTTATACTTGCTTAAATTTTAATATATAATATTATTTTTAATTTTAAAGCTAGAATTTTTTATTATATATTATTTTATAGCTAATATAATAACAAAATTAAATTAAAAGGTTATATTAATATTATTCGCAAAAAATTTATTTATAAAAATAAATAGCTTTATATAATTAAAGTTTAAAAATATAAAAGTTAAGCCGCGTTTAATATTATTAATTTATTATTTAATTTTTTAATTTAAGGTTTTAATATTATATAGCTTAAAATTTATTATTTAAACAGTTATTAATAAATTATATATTATTTTAAATTAATAAATAATATTAATATAAGCGCTTTATACGCGCTAAAAAATATATTATTAAATAATATTTTTTATATAAAAGTTAATAAAAGCTAATTATTTAATTTAGCTTTTTTAAATTAAAATAATATTTTTTTTATATAATAATATAATTTATTTTTTATTAAATTTTATAAAATGGTTTAATTATAATATTTTTTTTAGTTTTATATAAAATTAAGCTTGCTTTAGTTTTTATTTTTTTTTTGCTAAAAAATCTAAAGTTATAAAACTAAAAGTATTATTTATTTATAGTTTTATAATATTAAATTTATATAAAAATCTTTTAATAAATAAAAAATATAAATTATATATAAAAATAATTATTTTTAGCTTTTTATAATAATATTAATAATAAGTTTTAAACTAATATAGCTTTAATTTTATTAATTTATATAATAGTTATATAATTTAAAAAATAGTTTTTTTTAAATATTTTAACTTTAGCTTTAATAATAGTTATATAAATATTTTTTAAGCTAGTTTATTTTTTAATTATATATACGCTTAAATAATATTATATAGTTTACTTAAAGTTTAAAAATTATAAATTAGCAAAAGTTTTAAAACTAAAAAAAGCTTTTAGCTTATTTGCTAAATAATTAATAATTATATTAAAATTATTTTTTTTTTAGCGTTATTATAGCTTTATATAACTAGTTATAATTTTTTATAAAGCTTAATTATTTTTTTTTTTAACTTTTTATATAAGCTATAACTTAAAAATATAAATATTATTATGCTTTATTAAGTTATACTTTATAAATTAAAAAACGCTTTATATAACTAGGTTATTAATTTTTATAGCGTCCGACTTTTTAAATAAAGCTTTAAAAGCTATAATTATGCTATTTATATATAGCTTAACTATAAAAGCATAATTTTTTTTTTTTAAAAGTTAAAAACAGTTATTTTAGCTATTATATAAAGGTTTAAAAATAGCTTATTTTATAAAGTTTTTTTTTTTTATTATATAATAAAATATTTAATAACTTAAACTTTATTTATTATATTATTTACTTTTAATATTATAGTTTTTTTAATTATATAATAATATAGCTTAACTTAAATAATATAAAATTATATAAAGCTATTTATTAACTTAATAATTATATTAAATCTTTTAATAAATTAAATCTTATATAAACTATTTTAGCTTTTTTTTTTGCGCTATATAAATATTTTATTTTAAAAAAGTAAAAAAAATATATTATATATAATAAGCTTATTATATTTATAAATCGCGCGGTTAATTTTAATTTTAGCTTTATTTTTGCGTAATATTTTTATAGCTTTTTTAATAGCTTTTATTTTTTATATAATATTAAATAAAAAAAGTAATTTTTAGTTAATTTTAAAGTATACTTTAAAAACTAATAAAATTAATATAAATTTATTTAATTTAGCTATATTATTTAACGCTTTAATTATTATTTATAAAATTAATTTTATATTTATATAATAGCTAATTTTAGCTTTAAAAATATTATATATATAATAAAAAGGTTTATAAGCTTATTTAATTTTGCTAATAGTTTAATAAGCTTTAATAAATATTATATAATATTAAAAACTTATAATTTTTACTTAGTTTTTAAATTTTTTAAACAAAAAATTAATATTTAAGTTATATATAATATAATTAAAAAGTTTTTAATATATATTTATTTAATATTTATATAGCGCTTTTTAAGCGTTTTATATAAATATAAACTTTAAAAAAGTTATAGCTTAAAATAATATAGCTGCGTTAATTATATATAAGATTTATTTATTATTTATTTATATAATATTAATAATTATTTTATAATTAAAATTATAATTGTTTTTAATTAAAAATTTAAAACGTTAAAATGCTTAGTTATATATTTAATAATAATAATAAAACTTTTAAATTTTTTTTAAAATTTAATAATTTATATTATATTTTATATAATTAAACATTTTATATAATTTTTTTATATAAAAATAACTAAAGCAGCAATAAAATTATTATAATTTTATTTTAATAAAATAAATTTTAGCTTTATATAAACTTATATTAAAAAATAAATGTTTTTATTTATATATAATAAAGATTTTTTTGCTATTTTTTTATACGATTATATTTTTAATATTATTAAAATATACTTTTAAGCGATTAATATTTTTTAGCAAAAATAAAAAAAAAATATAGCTATTTAAAATATAATAAATAGTTATACTTAGTTAATTCTTTAATTATATAGTTTTTATTGCGGTTATAAGTTTGCTTACGCTAAACCTAATATACGCGCTTTTTAAAGTTTAATTTATTTTTATATAAAAATAAATTTTAAAATACGCCTTTAGTTGCGCTTTATTTATTATTAAATAATTTAACGCGCTAATATTTTATAGTTTATTTTAATATTTTATATAATATTAATTATTAAAAATAAATTAATTAAATAAGGTTTTTATTTTATAGTTTTATATATTTTTATTAATTATATAATATAAAAACGCGTTATTTATTAAAAATTATATAAACTATTTACTAGTTTTTTTATTAATATTTTTTTTAATATTATTTAACTTTAAATATTTTTTATATTTTACTAGGTATATTAAAAATTTATTTAAAATAAGCTAAATATTATAAATTATTTTATATAAGTTAAAATAAATGTTTTTTATACGGGCTTGTTTTTAAAAAATATATTTATATAATTAATAGTTTTTTTTTTAATATATAAAATATCTTTTATTTATATAATAATATTAGCTTTTTTATTTTTAGTATTATATTTAGTTTTATTATATATTAAGCTTATTTAAAAATTAAAATTAAAATTAAAGCTAATAGCTTTTTATATAGCTATTTTAATTATATTTTTTATTAATAAAATAAATATTGCTACTATTTTATATAAAATGCTTTATAAAAATATTAGCAGCTATATAAATATAAGCTTGTAAATTAAAAAAAAATGCTTTATATAATAGTTTTTATAATATAAAAGCTATTTTAAATTTTAATATTTTTTTGCACGCTTATATAATTATTATACTAAGCTAAATTTTGCTGCTATAGCTAGCGCTAAATGCTTACTATGCTTTTAATAGCTTATTAATTATTAGGTTTAATATTTTATATAGTAATAAATTTAAATGCTTATTTTTTATTTATATAAAAATAATTATAGTCTAGTTAGTTTAATATTAACTATAATTTATATTTATATTAAAATAAATATTTATTATATAATAAATTTTATTTTATATATAATTAAGTTTAATATTATATATATAATAATTTTTTATATTATTTTTTAAAATAATTAAAAATATAACATAGTATTAATTTTTTATAATTTTTAGTTAATAGTATATATTAATAAATAATTTTGCTTTATTATATAACAAGTTATATAGCTTGCTTAAATAGTTTTTTTTTTTTTTCAGGTCTTTTAAAACCTAATATATTTCTTAAAAAAAATTACTTTATTTTATATATTTTTTATAAAAGATAAATTTATATATAAGCTAATAATAGTTAAATTTAATATTATATAAATATAAAATGTTTATTTTAAGGTTTAAAAGAAATAATAAATAATAAAATATTTATAAATAAGCTAAAAATTAAACTTATAGCCTAGCTTTATTATATAATTATATTTTAGCTTAAAAATGTTTTAATATTTAATAGTTAATTATATAAAAAACTAAATATTTTAAAGTTCTCGGTCTTTAAAATATATTTTTTAAAGTAGTTTTAATTAAATGGTTTTGCTTTATATATTATTTAATATTTTTTAAGTTATATAAAGTTAGTTACTTAGTATAAAAAAAGCTGTTAACGTTTATATAGTTATAATAAAGTTATTTTAAATAGCTAAAATTTTTAAATTAAGCTTTACTAAGTTATATTTATTTTATATAATATATATAAAATATTTTAATTAAGTTGTTTTATTTAATTTTAGTTTTAATTATATTTTTTTATAGTTAAAAGTATATAATAATTATTAATATAGTATATAATTTAAAATATTAAAATAATATGCTGTTTATTTTTTAAAATCTTTTATATACGCTTTTTAAAATTATTATTTAATAAATTTTAAATAAGTATACTTAATAAGTTAATATGCTATTTAAATATTTAATAGCTTTTTAATTACGCTATTAAAGTTAATATTTTTTTTTAATAGTTTAAGTTAATATATTTTTATATAATATTAATATTAAGTCTAAGTTTTTATATTATCTTTTTATATATAATATTAGTTAATAGCTATAATATAGCAGGTTTTATTATATTATGCGATATATTTAATGCTATAATATTAAAAATAAGTTAAAAAAAAATAATTAAAAATAAACAAAAGTTATTTTATTATATATATAATAAATAATAGGTTGTTTATATATAATAAATAGTTTAATATAATTATATATTATTTTAAAAAAATAATAACAAGTATATTAACTATTTTAAATAAATTATAAAAGGCTTTACTTATATATTATTTTAAAAGATCTTTTTTTTTTTTTATAACAAATAAATATTTCTTTGCTTTAAATAAATTATAAAAAAAATAATATTTGCTTATTTTATATAATATTTTTTTACCTTAAATAAATTATAAAAAAGGTAATATTATACGGCAAAAAAGTTAAAATATAATATAAAAGTTTAAATTATTATAAATTAAGCTTTATTATTACTTTAGCTAATTTATATTATATTGCTTATAATATTAATTAATATTAAATAAGCTATATATAATATATTATATATTAATATATAAAATAAAATACAAGTTTATTATATTATATTTAATTGTATATATTTAAGAAAATAAAAAAAAGTTTATTTATATAAAGCAAAATCTTTTTTTTTATAAAAGAAGATTTTACTAGCGTATAAGCTAAACAAAAGATAAAAAATAAAATATTTAAACTTTATATATAACTTAGCGATAGCCTTATCTTTACTAGTCGTATAAAATAGCTATTATAACTAATAGCCACTAGTTTTAATAGTTATATTTTTTATAATATATTAAATAAATTATTAAGCTTTTATTATTATTTTTATATTTTTTTTTTTAAGCTATATATTAAATAAGCTTTATATAAATTTATACGTAGTAAATAGCTAGCGTTACTAGCCCGGAAAAAAAACACGTAATACAAGGTATTTAGTTAAGTCTTGTTTTGTTTATTTTAAAAGAAATATAAAAGTGTGCGTATAAAAAAAAGGTTATTTATAAGTAATTTAAGTAAGCCTTAGTTATTTAACCTTATTAAGTGACCCCTTAGTTATTTAATAGCTTTATAACCTTTTTAGTTATATTAATAGCTTAAAAGCTACTTATATAACTAGTTAACCGCTTATATTATTATTTTAACACTAGATATTTTTTTTTAAATAATAAGGTTAACTAGTTATATAGCTATATATAATAAGTAAGCAAGTTATACGCGTATAATAAGTAGTTAAATATAAGTTATATAACTATTAACTACGCCGGTATAAAAATCTAATATTTTTTTTTCGCTAGCTATAATAAAGCCTTTATATATATTAACACCTTAATAAAGTAAACCCTTTTACTAGCTAGCGCATAAAATAACTGCTTATAAAATAAATAATATATATAATTAAAGGTTTACTTGTCTTAGCTTATAAACAAGTTTATATAATTGTTTATTAAAGCTTTCGCTATTTTAGTTTATTTAAAATATTTAATAGTTTAATATGCTAAGTAAATATTTAAAAAAGCTAAAAGTTACGCGTTAAAAATATTATTAACGCTATTATTATATTAATATTATAATATAACATTAATATTTACGCAAATAAATTAAACGCTAAAGCTAAGGTTTATAATAATTTTATCTTTTATTATAGCTAAAAAATAGGTTTATATAATTAATAAGCAGTTATATAAGTAATAAAGTTAAAAGGTAGGTTGTTTAGCTAATATATAATAAATAAGCAAGTCGTACGCATGTGACAAGTTAGTCAAGTATAGGTCGTACAGCCGCGCGCGGCAGGTAAGCAGGCCGCTCGCGTACAACAAATAATTAAATAAATCATATAGCAGCATATAACAAGTAGTTAAATTATACACATACAATAAATAAGCAGAGTAGCATAATTACACGCTATTTTTCTTAAGTTATCTTTAAGATTAATTTTTTATTATATAAGTTATTTTTATATATATAAGCGTAATATAAAGGCCTAGACTATTTTTAAGTAAATCTTTGTCTTTATTTTAGCTAATTTATATTACGTTACTTATAATATTAATTAATATTAAATAAGCTTCGTATAAATTTATATATAATAAATAGCTAGCGTTATTAGCTTAAAAAAAACATGTAATATAAGGTATTTAATTAAGTCTTGTTTATTTAAAAAGAAATATAAAAATATATATATAAAAAAAAGGCTATTTATAAGTAATTTAAGTAAGCTTTAATCACTTAACTTTATTAAATAACCCTTTAATTATTTAATAGCCTTATAATTTCTTTAGCTATATTAATAGCCCAAGGGCTACTCGTATAACTAGTTAACCGCTTATATTATTATTTTAACATTATATATAAATATTTTTTATAAATATTTTAAAAAGCTTGCAAGCTTATATAAACAAGGTTAACTAATATATAATTATAATTAAACTATTTATAAGCTTATTTTTTATATAAGTTATATTTTTTTTTAATATATATATATATTATATATATTATATAAGCTATTTTAAATAATTATTTATAGCTAATTAAATATTTAACATTAATATATTTACTTTTTTTATTTTTTTTATTTTATTAATAGATTTTTTATAAATATTTAAATATTTTTAAGTTAATTATTATATTAACTAATAAGCTTATAAAGCGCTTTTATTGCTATTATAATTACTACTGCTATTTTTACTGCTAGTTTAACTAGTTTTATTTTTATACTTGCGCTTATATTTATATTTGCGATCGCTTTAGCTGCTGCTATAAGCTTTACTATTATATTTACTGCGCTTATTATTTTTATTATATTATTTATGCTAAGCACTAGCTACTACGCTTGCTTAAGTTAATTTAGCTATATTTTATATATATTTAAAACATTTTTATATTTTTATTTTACTGCTGCTATTATTATTTATATTATATTTTATTTGCTTTATATATATTTAATTTTAATTAACTTTATAAATAATAATTTTTATTATAAAAAAATAATATATAACTTATATTATTATTAATATATTTTTTAATATTTATATATTTTTTTATAAATATTTTTTATACTTTTATAATTTAATAATATATATTAATATATTTTTTATTAAACTATTATATATTATTTTTTTAAAAACTTATTTTTTAATTATTTTATAATTAAAAGCTTTAAAATTTATATATAATTTTTTTATATATATATAAATATTATTTAAAAGCTTATATTAATTTAACTAATATTTTTAGCAGCTTTAATATATTTATTATAAGTTTTTAAAAATTTTTAAAAAATAAGTTTATTATTATTTTTATTATTTTTAAACGCGCTATTACTACTACTGCTATTTTTACTACTATTATTACTACTTTTGCTACTAGTTTTAATTTTATTACTTGCGCTGCTATTACTGCTACGCTTATTACTACTAATATATTTACGCGTATTAACTTTTTTTTTAAAAAAAAGCTTTTATATTTAAAAATAAAAAAGTTTTTTTTAATTTATTATAATTTTTTTAATATTATATAATTTACGTTTTATAAATTAAATAAAGCATAAAAATATTTAAATTATATTTATAATAAGTTTTTAATAAGCTTATTAGCTAATATTTTATTAGTTAAAAAATAAACTATTTTAAATAAGTTTTTTAAATATTTTTGCTTAATTTATATATTTTATATATTAATATAGCGTAAGCAAATATTAATTTTTTTATTTTTTTTTATAACTAGTTAAATTATTTAAATATTATTTAAAAAGATTTTTTATTTTTTATTAAGCTTTAATTATATATTTTAAAAAAGTTTTTTTAGCGCTATTATTTTTATTTTTATTATATTAAAAGTATTTATTTTTGCTTTAATAATTAAAATAAATATTATGCTTTAATAAATAAATTTTTAAGCGATTATATTTTTAAATAAAAATATAATAAATTTATATAATAAGCGTTTTATTTTTTTATTATTTTTTAAAAAAGCATTTTTAATTATTATTAAAGCTTATATATTTTTATTAATATAGTTATAAATAATTTTAAAAAAATAAATATAATATAAATATTAAATTATTTAATTAATAATAACTATATATTATATATTTAAATTAATTAAATATTTTAATAATAAAGCTATTATAAATATTATATTAAGCTTTATTATAATTATAATATAAAAAATTAATTTTATATGCTTTTAAAAAACTTTTATTTATATTTTAATAGCTTGCTTAAAATATTTAAAAAACTTTTTTAAAAAAAACAGCATAGCTAATATTTAGCTATTATTAGCTAAGTTATAATAATATACGATTTTTTTAATATATTAATTATAAAGCAAAATAATAGTTTATAATTTTTTATTTTTTATTATTTTAATTTTTAAAAATTAACTAATATTATTTTATTTTTTAAATTTTATAAGCTATTATAATATTTTTATAAATTCTTTTAGCTTACTTAATATAATTATAATAAAATATTATTAAAAAATTATTTATATAAAAAATAAAATATATTTAGCGATTTTTTATATAAAAAAAGCAAAGCTTTTTTAATAAAAGAATTATTTAAAGCTTTTTTAAAATACTTAAAAATTTTTTATATTATAAAAAAAATAAATTTTTTAGCTTATATAACGCTTAATTAAGCAGCGTTATTTTATTTTTTTATTTAAAACTTTTTAATAATTTATAAGTTATAAGCTTTTTTTTATTTTTTAAAATATTTAAAAATATATTAACTATATTATATTATTTTATTTTTAAATTAAACTATATAATTAAAGCTATTATAAGCTTAAAGCTTTTAATAGCAAGCGTAGTAATATAAATTAAATAAAATATATTTTTATATTAAAAATTATTTTATATTATTATATACGCTTTATAAATATTAAAATATTTTTATTTATTAAATTTATATATAAATATTTATTTTAACGGTAAAAGCTTATATTTAGCTTTTTTACGTAAAATAATTTTTATTGCTTTATGCTTTTAAAAGTTTACGATTTTTTTAGCTGCGCTTTTTTTAAACCAAGCGCTTAAAAAATATTTTTTAAAGTTTTTTTAGCTTTTAAAAAATAATATTAAAAGATTATTTTTATAATAACAAAAAAATATAAATATAATATTTAGCTTAATAGTTTTATATTAATTTATTGTTATTATAAATATTATATATAATATTTTATATTTTTAATTATTTTTATAAATAGCTTTTAATTAATTAAGCAAAAAAATATTTAAAAAAAATAACTAGTAGTAATTATATAAAAGGCTAATTTTTTGCTTTTTATATATTATAATAATAAAAATAATAAACGCTTTAATATATTTATTATTATTTTTTTTAGCTTAATGCTTTAAAAACTTGTTTTAAATTTTATAGCTAGCTTTTATTATTTTAAAATAAACTAAATAATTATATTATTTTTAAGCTAATTAAATTGCTTAACTTATTTTTAACTAATTTAAAATTACTTTATTATTTTTTAGCTAAATTATTTAATAATTTTATAGTTATTTTATTATTATTAATTAAATATTTTTTTTAGTAAAATTATAAAGCTTTATTTTATTTAGCTGCGCTTAAAAATATTTTTAGCTTTTTATTTTTCATTTTAAATATATTTAATTTTTTATTTAATTATTTAACTATGCTAAGTTTTTTTATTATTTTACTTAGTTGCTTATTTAACGCAAATAATTTTTTAAAAGTTATAAGTTTTTATAGCTAATTTTTAAAAATTTTTAAGCTTTATTTATTAAAATTTTTAATTGCTTTTATTTTTAACTTAAAATTTTCTAGTTAATAGCTAGCTAATTAATTAATAAAATTAAAAACGTTTTTATTTTTATTAAAAAAATTACTAGTTAAAATATTTTATAATAATAATACTTTTTTTATATATTTATTATATTAAAAAAGTTATTTAAGATTTTTTTAACTATAATTATATTATTTTTTAATTAAATATTAATTTTTTTAGCTTATTTTTTATATTTTTTTAAATAATAAAGATTTTTATTAAATTATATATTTTAAAAAATAATTATTTTATTTAGCTAAAATATTTATATATAATATAAATTAAATATTTAATATTTAATTAAATATTTTATATAAGCGCGCTATTTTATTTTATATACTTGCTTATTATAATTTGCAAGCTTATTTTTTTTAATAAAATAAGCTTTATATTTATAAATATAAATACTTTTTTAATTAAAGCATAAGTTAACTATTATATTTTTAATTATTTTAAAGCTATATTATTTAAAATAATGTTTAAATTATATTAAAAATATTTTAAATAAAAAATAAAAAATATTTTTATAAGCTAGGCTTTTATTATATAATTATATAGCTATATAAACTGCTTTTAACTAAAGCTTTTTAAATAAGTTAGCCTTTTTTAATATTTTTTAAGCTTTAATAATAATTTTTTAACTTACTTTTTTTGCGCTGCTTATAAGTTTTTTTATATATATTAATGCAAGCTTTATATTTATACTTATACTGCGCGCTTATTATTAATATTTAGTTTTTTTTATTTTAGTAATTATTACGCGCTTATTATTATTATATATAATATAAATAAAAAGCTTATACTGCTTTATTATTTAATATTTAAAGCGCTAAAATATTTTAAAAACTTTTATATTTATATAATTAAATAATATAAAAATATATATTATACTATTATATTTATTTTATATTATAAGCAGTTAAAATAATTTATTATATTTTTTAAAATAATTAAAAAAATTTTAGTTTATTTTTTAAAATAGCTTTATAGCGCGCTTTTTTAAAATTTTATATAATATAATATATTTAAAGTTTGCTTTAATATATATTTTATATTTAATATTGCTTTTTCTGCCGATTTTAATACTTTTAATATAATAAGTAAAAGCTTTTAAAGCTTTAGCTTTTAAATGCTTTACTTTTTTATATTATAAGTTTTTTATATTTTTTTTATTTTTTAATAAATTAATTAAAAGCTTTTATAAACGCTTTTTATAAAAAAATATAATTACTTTAATAATATTTAATAAGATTTTTTTAAATATAGTTATAATAATTATAAGCTTTTTGTTAAAATAATAAATAATAAGCTTATATTTAAAAAAAATTAAATTTATTTTTTTAATAAAAGATTTTAATAACATGTTTAATTATATATTATTATAATATAAAAAGTAGTTTAAGCTATAATATTAAATTTTAACTTTTTTAAAACAAGCTTTTAAAACTATATTAATATAAAATCTTTTAATTAATATTACTTTTTTAAAAGTAAAAAACTTAGTATTTTTTTTATATATACTTGCTAATATATTTTTTATAAATTTTTTTTTAAATAAAAAAGCTTATAATGCTAATATTTACGCTTTTATTTTTTTTGCTAAAATAAAAGACTTTTTTTTAAAAAGTTCTTTATAGTTAATTAAATATAAAGCTTTATAATTATTTAATATTATATTTTTATAAAGCAAGTAAATATTATAGCTAAAAATAATATATATTTTTAGCTTATTAAAAAGCTTTTAAATTATAGCTAAATTAATTATTATATATATTATATTTAAGTTAAGCTATTTATTATTATTTAGCTTGTTTTTATATAATCTTAGTTTTAGCGCTTTAATATTTTATTTTTTTTTGCTAATTTTTTAATATAAGTTTACTTAGCGCGTGAAATTTTATTTAGTTTTAATTGCTTAAATTTATTAAGCTATTATTTTTTTTATTAAATAATTTAAAAAGCTTATTACTATTTTTTATAAGTTTTTATATATTTTAAAAGCTTATTTATATATATAAAAAAAGTTTAATAAATATAAATATTATTAACTATATTAATTTAATTTTTTGCGCTAGTTAAACTTATTACGCTTAAACGTTTTATATTTATAATAATTATTTAATTTTTTATTAGTTATTATAAAAACTTTTACGTTTTTATGCTTTTTTTAAGCAATTTTATTATTAATAAAGCTAGCAAAATTTTTTTTATATTTATTTAAGCTTATTATTTTTTAGCTTAATTATTTATTTATAATAAATTATAAAAGCTGCTAATATATTTAATCTAGCGCTATTTTTACATAAATAATATATAAAAAGTTTTTTATAGCAAGCACTTTTTTAATATTAAAAAAATCGAATATTTATATTTATAAAAACATATTATATTATATAGCATATTATATTTTAAGTTTAATATTTTCTGCTTATGCTTATTTAAGTACTTTTTAATACTTTTATTAAGCTATAGTTTTTATAATAAATTTTATAAGCGTTAAATAATTTTTTAACGCTTGCATTAAAAACTATAAATTAATTTTTTTAATTATTATAAGCTTAATAAAAGCAGCGCTTATAATTATAAAATTTATTATTTTATTAACTTAGTTAAAAATAACTATATATTTATTAGATTTTAATATTTAAGCTGCGCTTTTTATAGTATAAATATAAATTATATTAGCTAAAATAAAAATAATTTTATTTTTTAATAGCTTTTTTAAAGCCGCTTTATTATTATTTGTTTACTTTATTTTAAGCGCTTTTATAGCATTTTTTTTTATAAAAAGCTTAAGCATTTAGCTTAATATATATAAAGCGTTAAAAATATTTAAATTAATTAAGTTTTAAACTTTTTATAAAATAGCGTAAAATTTAAGCTTATTAAACTAGTCGGTATAATTATATTAATTATAAAATACTACGTTTTTAATAAGCTACTTATTAATATTATATAAAAAAAAAATTATAATCGAAAAAATAACTATTTAAATAATTGTTTAAAAATATAAAAACTAATAAAATATATAAAATAAAAATAAAAACTTTAAACTTTATTTTTAAAAATCTTTTTAAGTATTTATAGCACTAGTTTTTAAGTAAACTAAGCTTATAACTATTATATTTAAATAAATTTATATATAGCTTAAAGATATTAACTAATGCTTTTACTAAGTATAAGATTTTTAAAAATATAATTAATAGCTTTATTTATTAAAAAACTATATATTATATATAAAAAATTCTTTTAATATTTATATATGCGCGCTTATAAATTTATATTTACAAGAGCGCATAGATTATCTAACCTATTATAACGTAACAGTTTAATAAACTACTAATGTGATTTGTAAACCTTTATTCTTGCTGCTAACATGTACGGGGTTATCACGAATACGCCCTAGTGAAAGGCAGTTAAAAGTCATTTAACCCCCAGGTGTTCGGGGCTAGTAAAATCTAATAATAAAATAGGTAGTATATGTATGCTCAATAGATAAGGTACTCATTGTCAAATGATCCTACTCTTAATTACCCATGCATGGATTTGTGACTGTACTAATGCTTTATACTAATGCTTCGTTATACTGGCCTAACATCATTTCTAGGGTCTTATATAGAGTATTTAATACAGAAATCACCATAGTGTAGAAATACAGCCCTAGCGTGCGAAAAGGGTTGACCATAATAAAAGACCTCGCCTGTGGCAACATGATCCCTGTCGTAATGGTTAGAATAACCATGCAGATGAAGGTTTCTGTTGATGCAATTAAACTCCTGTCATTTATTTCTTGTCTACATGTGTGGTTCCAGCTGTCAAGTGGAGACACCTTGGGCACGGGCCCCAGAGTACAGGTACCCCGTACTACCGTTTATATAAGTAAGTATATAAATAATAAAAGGTAGCTTATACTTTAAGTATAAATAAATAATATTTATAACTAATATAGCTTTTTAATTAAAGCATAGTAATTACTTTAGCTAAGGCTTTATATTAAATAAATATAAAATAAAAAATATAAATAATTATTTAAATAGCTTTATAATATTATTTAAAAATTTATTATTTTAAATTTTTATTTTTAAACTTTATTTAAATTTTAAATCTTTATAATTAATTTTAAAAATAGCTAAATTATTATTAAATATTAAGCTTTATAACAACTTTATAATAATTATTAACTTATAAATTAATATTTTAAAAATAAAAGTTTTAATAATAAAAAATTATATTAATATTTATTTTAATAAATTAATAGCAAAAATAAATTATTTGCTTAATAAAAAACTTTATTTACTTAATAAAAAGTTTTATTAAAAAATAAATAATAAAAAATTTTTTTTTTAAAAGCTAGTAAATTTTTAAAAAAAATAAAGCAATATATATAAAAGCATTAGCAAATATAATAAATAATAAAAAATTAAAAAACAAATTATTTAATTTTTAAAAATTTAAAAGCTTAAATATTATATAAACTTAATAAAAACAATAAATTTAAATAGCGTTTTTTAATGCTTTTTTATTAAATAATATTATTTAACTTAAAATATATAAAGCTAAAAATAAAATAATTTTATTATTAACTTTAAAACTAGTTAAAATAAATTATATAATATTTAATAAAATTTATTAAATATAAATTAAATTAGTTTAAGTTTTTATATTATATAAGTTATAGCTAATAAAAATTATAATTAAATTAAATAATAATTTTTAATAAATAAAATTATTTATATAAAATAATAATAAAAAAATTATTTAGCTTAATTTTTTTAAGATTATAATATAAGTTTTATATATATATTATATATTTTATAACTTTTTTATAATTTTTATAAATATTTTTTTAATAAAAAATAAAACTTATATTAATTATTTATAAAAACTTTAAATAATATTTTATTAATTTTTAATAATTAATTAAAATATTTAATAAATATAAAATATAATAATTAATAAATTAAATATATTTATATTTAATATTTAAATAAATTTAAAATAATTTATTATAAATA
>MU380313.1:0-86244 GCA_022495085.1 Xylaria sp. FL1042
TTTAAAAATATAAATATTATATATATTAATTTTTTTTAGCGATATATTAAAGCTTTATTTTATTTTATATTAATATATTAATTAAATAATTTAAATTTATTTATTATAATAATATATATTTATTTAAAAATAAACCTTAATATATAAGATAAAAATTTTTAAAAAATATTATTAAATAGCCCTTGTTTTATTATATATAAAATATATTTTTTCTTATTTTAATAAGGCTTTTTTAAAGCAGGCCTAAAGAAATTAGCTTTTTAAATTTAAAATTAATATTTTTTTAATATTAATATTAATATTTCTTAATATTTTAGTATTTTAATATTAGTCTTAGTATTAGCTAATACTAAACTAGCTTAGTATTAGTACCGGCTTGTACTAAACTAAATTAGTATTAGTACCGGCAAATACTAAACTAATTAGTATTAGTATTAGTAAATATTAAATTAGTAGTACTAATTTCCAACCCTGTTTATTCGTATCACCAATCTTTGTTTTCTGTCATCATGCCTCTAAAACGCGGTCCTGGTCGTCCGCGCCGCCGTGGTGGTCGTCGGGGTGGTCTCCGCCCGAGAGGTCCTCCTATCCCACCTGGTGTTCCCCCACTCATTTCCAATGTGGATTCGGAGGGTGATCAGGACGGAAACGTACCTGATTCGACCTGCAACAAAGGCTAGATGGCCTAATAACCAAACAGGCAAATGACTGAACGCATACATCATAAATAGCTGTACGAGAATGTATACAAAACAGTATGAGAGGCTGCTCGTACAGCTGCTATTCAGACTTGGCAACAGGCTGAACACCAACAACAACTAATATAGCCATGTCGAAGGCTATATATAGGCTAGGTTTCCCTGGCAGTGTGCGTACAGGAGCAACAGCGCATACCAAATTGTATGGCAACTTGCTCTCAGGGGCATCTAAACGCAGACTTGGCTGTATGCCTATGTGGCTGAACTGAAGGCTTCCGCGTGTAGCGACCTGACAGATGAACTAGCCGAAAACAAAGGCTATTCGGCCAACGAAGTGACGAAGGCTGTGCGCGCACAAGCAAGGTTGCATACTAATTAGTATGGGAGCTTGTTCGCGAATTGTCAGGGTATTTGGTATCCAGAGTGAAGTTAGGTCACTAGTAGGTCACTGGTGAGTGTGAATATAGGGGTAGGGCTCAAATATTATTGATTCCTAGGTCTTCTCTCTAGATTTAGGGGGAAGACCCAACTATTATATAGACAATACATAAGCTATTACCACCCTACTAGGTCACTTCTACCCTCCTGCGACCCTTGTCCCTGACACGAATGTCCTTGAATACAGTCCTGACTGGGCAACGCGAGTGACTGAAAACAACAGCGAAGGAGGCTGAACAGCATGTATGGGTTAGGCTAGCCAAAGGACTATTGGCTGTAGGTGTACGAGCATGACTACACATAAAATAGTATGGGAGACTGCTCGTATGGCTACGCTAGCAAAGATAACGGGCTGATCAACTCAAACAGCCAGCAACAAAGAGGAATGCGAAGCCTATGGCCTGCCAATTGGCTGACTGACTGACTAACTTACGGCTGTATGGCTGGGAACATGTACGCATACTAATTTGTATGGCAACTGGCTCATGCAGCGACCAATGCAAGTATAACAGGTCTTATTACCTAGGGCATCGAACAAGCTAAAGCCCTATGGAGATGAGGCTATGACGGAGCTGACAGCTATTCGATTTCGCCACTCTTGACTAAGTACATACCTTCATGCTATTGAGCGCCTCGAACGCCGTGGAATCAAGCTTTTGACTACATCCTTACGATCTACATGGATACAAGTTTATAGGGCCCTCATCGGCGGCAGTAGTATGGAGTAGAGTCCGCTAGTCCTATAGTTAGTACAGTATATCTAACAGACACTAATAATTTAAGGAACTAACAAAGACAGGTATAGGCTTCTAACTAGCAGTTTAGTCATAGCACTAATCCTGTGAATTGTACCAATGATGGTTGTGTCCCGAAGGACATGGGTGCAATTCTTATCTGGGCCTATGGGTTCCCCAAGTTCCACATTCTACCCCTACAGAATATGAACTTAGAAGCTGCTATGTATAGCTCGATTTGTAAGCTCTGAAAAATAGTGCTATGTATGGTTGTTCCAACGGCTTCACTGTACTAACAAGCGCCCCGATGACAAGTATGACGATGTTCACGCCCAAGGTCGCTTGAGACCTAGGATCGTAACTAGGCCGCTGTTCTTAGCTTAAAAGTCCTAAATACAGAACATCCTTTTTTACCCTGTCCTTTTTGTGATATGGTATCTAATTACATGTAACGTTGTGCGTGGCCATAGTGGGACTTATAAGAACCCCTTAAATGCCAAACTGGTAGAATAAAGCATCTTCACAAGATATATATTACTATGAAAAGTTGGCTTTTTGCTAGCTCTCTATCTCCTATTGTCAATATCAGGCTCGATGCAATTTGTAAAGAAAAAAATCGCTCTGGTAAGCTTATCCCTTAAGGACCGTGGGCACATCGGCGATGGAGTGAAGACACGGAGGGGCTGCCATTGTAAAAACCCTAACCTTAGCTGTCTATCGCAAACACTAAGACGTCGGATTGTAGTAGGCATTGACCGATTTAAGGAACTAAGAATGCAAATACCTAGGGCGGAGCAATGAGGTAGGACGCCCAGCCCTCTATGCCGGACCTCTTCCATCTATCTCTCCCGGCTTGAGGACTACAATATCAGACCGCCTCTTCCTCGGCACGGATGTGCAGACCCCGGCGAAAGCGGCGTCAGTCAGACTCTCGCACACGAGCCAGTAGCATGGCGTATTCGCCAATTCTAACACTGTACTCCATAGTCTTAGATCAGCACTAAGTACTATGGATACTATCTAAAGAAATCGGCTCGAGCCACACCCATTTTTAAAGGGCTACGCTAAGCTAGCACGGGTGTCCAACCTCGTCCAACCTTAATTACCCCAATCCAGTTGCAGATTACAACATATGTTGCCATCCTTGATTGCAACAGTGTAACTACAACGGCTTAGCACTTAATTGCACGTGGATCATTTAAACCCAGCAGTATTATAGTTCCTCAAGCTTCTTATCGTGCACACTTGTTCGGAGAATTTCTGGGGAGAAATGTAATTCTGTCAGCAGCTTACTGAACGTACCTAGTTATCGTGCCCCTAAGTGCCTAATATTTAATGCATCATGAGCCAACATGGCACCGATTCATGACATGGGGTAACAACATGGGGTACCAGCTTAGTGTACACTTGCAGAAATAAACTGACTCAAAGCGACTCCACAACATCACGCCCGTCTAAGGCAGCATAAATAGATGTATGAGATCTTTTAAGCAACTTACATCCTGGCATCTAACAACTCAACGAGTATACAGCTTGTCCTTGACATTGATCACAGCAGATAATAGATCTCGGCGATATCAACATGGCATCGTCCAACACTCCAACAGCTGCTAGCAGCACCAACGGCACAACCCGCCTGATGCCCGTTAAGACTCGTGAGATGTACCAACATCATATGGACTCAACCGCCTGGAATGACTGTAAGTATCCCAGAGCCAATCATATAATTATTCTCTCTCTTTCTGAAAGCATGTCAGACAGTGTACACTTCAAAATCCACAATTGTTGTCTTTCAAACAAAGGTCATTTTTAATTAATACTATTGTAGTCAAATTCCGACCCGACGATATCGTAATTTCAACATACCCGAAGGCTGGTACAACAGTGAGTAGATCAATGCGTTCAAACTCGTCCTTTGATAACACCCCTGCGCGAGATATACACCTTCAGGGCCTGGACATTCTGGAGCGGTCAGGACCTGGCCGGGCATCCTCCCCCTGACCAGAACTCCCCCAACAAGAGGCTCAAGGTGATGAACTAACGCTATTATGTGAAGTGGACGCAGCAAATCGTGTCCCAGCTGCTTCACGCAGGGGACGGGACCGTAGCGCCAAACGCGCTATCACCATGGGTTGAACTGCGTATTATACCCCGCGATGAGTTGATGCAGATGCTGGAGGCACAAACGAACAGGCGATTTTTGAAGACGCATCTTCCAATAGATGCCCTAGTGTGGAGCTCCGAGGCGAAGTACATATTCTGTGGCCGTGACGGACGTGACTCCATGTGGAGTCTTCACAACCACCTCTCCGCCGCGACGGATACGTTTTATCAGCTCATCAACGACACCCCAGGTCGTGTCGGCCCTCCTCTAGCACGACCAGGTGACAATCCAAGGGACATGTTTGTGCAGCTTCTCGACGAAGACGATGTGAAGCCGGAAATTGGATGGCCGTTTTGGAGCCACATCCGCGGATGGTGGGAAGCGCGAAATCAGCCGAATGTACTCCTAATCCACTACAGTGACCTGAAAGCTGATTTAGATGGAGAGATGCGAAGAATAGCTAAATTTCTTGAGATTCCCGAGATGACGCAGGAGCAGTGGCAGGCTGCGGTAAAGCATTGTACTTTCGACTGGATGAAAGCACATGCTGAGCTTGCAGCACCGCAGCAGGCAGATATAGCCTGGAAAGAGGGTGCAAAGAGCTTCAGTTCGTAATTCTTTTTTTTTTTTTTTTTTTTTTTTTTTTTTTTTTTGTTCTTCTACATGTTGGCTTTTAAATGATAACAGTAAACGCTAACTTCTGCCTTCTTGCAGTCCACAAAGGCACTAACGGCCGCTGGAAGGACATCCTGTCAGAAGATGACAAGAGGCGGTACTTGGAAAGAGCCAAACAAGAATTGGGAGAGGAATGCGCCTTATGGCTTGAAAAGGGCCGTCTACAAGCATATTGATCAATCTCTGATTGGATTTTGGCTTTGAGACCTCTGGTTCTCTGTCGTTAGGCAAAGCACATCTTCTAGGATTATGTAGAGGCGTTAGCCATACCTACTGACATCTAATAATTATTATCATTCCGTAATATCTACATACAGGAGACCAGAGCAAGAAAGAAAAGAACGGATTCTCTACTCGCCTAAACTTGCTCTTCTTACATTCTTCTGTCCAAAAAGGTTAAAATTACTACTCTAGGGGTTCTAGTTAGCAGTTTCCGTAGCGCCAGAAGGCCCTTTATTGCAGCATGGAGTTCAAATCCTTGCCTGCTAAGATGAGGTAGAATAAAATTTGATGATATCAGCAAGTGGACCTCGAGTCGTCATAGTTAGTCCTATGTCCCTGGCGATCAAGCTCCCGGCAGGTATCGGGGTTTGCCTTAAATCCTTGTGTTGTGAAGGCACAGTAAAGTTGACAATTTAACTCCCAGGACAGTAAATGAACGGGTCGAGTATGCCCACTACATGCGAGAGTGATAAGTGGTCTTTACCATACCATCTACATGATCCTCTTCCTCCAAGAAGACCCTGATAATCTGTTTATATAGGTACCCCCCCAGGTTTAGTCTTACTAATATCTAGCACTCTAAGGTAGGACTCGGGGGTCTGAGCTGAAGCAAACTTCAAGACATTCATGTGGACAGCCTGATTGAGCCACTCTCACATGGGTTTCAACATACCGTGGGCGTCAATGAATTAACAACAAAGTAGATAGTAGGCATAATACTCTATAACAAAATAAGTCTAACGCAGAACCCAGCCTATGAAACTAGTGTCCTTAATCAATCTCTACCCAATAGAGCCTACAGAAAAAGGGGCATTTCCAACCTACCTATGTATTCCTTCAATAGAGCATTTTCCTGTACGAATAATAGGTGTCACTCTGTTTTGATAAGAGTCTTAAACTCAACAAACTAGCTAACTTAAGTGCTTTAAAAAAGGTACTGCGACAGGGCTGACGGGGATGTGTTGTTCAGATTAGTCAAGGGTGCCCTGTCCATTAAGATAACCCACCTAACAACGGCCCACCCCCCCAACGGCCCACCTTGAATACGCGACGCGTTTTCCTAACCACCTCTTTTTATTTATAAATTTCTTAATACTTACGTATTCTCTTTTTTATTAACTTATACCTTTAGATTTCTTTTTTTTAAAGCTTTTTAAAATAGTTAGTTTTGCTAATTAATTACGCATTATTTATATAATTAACGTAGTTAATTATAGCTAAAATGTTTATAAAATATTATAAATATATAATATTAAGCGCAGCTATTTTTACTGCTGATTTAAAAATATTTTAATAAAAAAAAAAACTAATAAAGCTTGCTAAACTTTATTTAAAGCTTAAAAAAATAAATTAGCTAATTAAACTTTTTTATAAAATAAATTAAGCTATATATTATTAATTAAGCAATTTAAAAAATATATTAAATATATTTTTAAAATTAATAGTTATTTTATAACGCTTAAAAAATATTAGCATTTATATTTTTTAATTTAAAATTTTGTTTTAAAAGTATTAAAAAATTATATTATTAATTTTAAATATATTAATAATATTTTTTTTAATAATATTAATATTTTTTTTAACTAATTTAATAATTTTATAATTAAAGCTATAAAACTTTTTAATTTTTATAATGCTAATAAATATAAAATTATAATAAGCTTTAAAAAAAATAAAATAATTATTAAGCAAGCTTATTAAAAGTTAATTTTTAATAAAAAACTTTAAAATTTTAAATAAATAATTATTTTAAAAGTTATTAGCATTAATAGCTGCGCGTTATTTTTACTAGTTATTTTTAAAAGCTATTTAATATAATAATAATAGTTTTTTAATTAATTAAATAAAAAATATTATAATTAATATTTTATTTATTTATTAAAAAGCTAAACAAATAAAAAAATTATAATTAACTAGCTAAAAAAGATTTTTATATTAAATATATAATTAAAAAACTTTTTTAATTAATATATATTAGTTTTAAACAATTATAATAGCTATATAATTATAGTTTTTATAAAAAAATATTTATTATATTAAATTTAGCTTGTTTTTTTATTAATATATTTATTATATATTTTTTAACTTTATAATTTAAATTTTTTTTTATTAATTAAATAAAATTATTATTAAATCTTATTAAATATTTATATAAAATAATATTAAGCTTTTTTAAGCAAGCTAAAAATTTTTAAAGCGTTTATAATAATTAAAAAAAAAAATTTTATAAATAAGCATATTAAAAAAAAATAATCTACTATAAATATATTTTTTTATAATTATTAAAAGTTTTTAAATTTTTAGCTAATAAAAAATATATTATAAATAATTACTAAAGCTATTTAAATTATATTTATTTTATATTAAAAAACGCTTAATTTTATAAATATTTTTAGTGCAGTTATAATTTTTATATTAAAAAATTTAAAAAACTTTATTTTAATTTAAAAAATAATATATATTAAGCGTTTAAAAATTAATATATTTATTATTTATATATTATTTTAAAAGCTTAGTAAAAGTTTTAATAGTTAATTTAGCTAAATTATAGCGCTAAAAAAAAAAAAAAAAATTAAAAGCTTAAATATAAAAATTAAAGCTTAAAAAGTAAAAAAAAATCTATTTAAAGTTAAATTAGCTATTTATTAATATTAAAATAGTTTTTTAAATAAAAAAAATAATATAACTAATAAAAAAGCAATAGTTTATATAAATTATATTAGATTTAAATAAAAACTTAATAAAATTAAGCTTTAAAAGCAATAAAAAAATAAAAAAATATATTTAAGTTAATATAGCTTAATTTAGTTAATTTAGGTTAATTAGTTGTTAAAATAATCTATATATCATGCGAAAGTGCTGCTGAATTGGTAATGCCTTCAAGGTGGGCCGTTGGGGGGGTGGGCCGTTGTTAGGTGGGTTATCTTATCTGCATATTTATATGCGTAGATTTTCTACTTCTTAACCCCATGTAGGCTTTCCACCTAGCACTACAGAATCAAAAAATATCGCGATCTTTTCTCTCTAATCAGTAGACTTTCACGTGTATTATTACCTTGCGTTCATGGAGTGATTAGGGTCTGGTTATTCTGTTGTGTCGGATGTCCCCCAGTCCCTTCGCAGTGCTTAGAGACTTCCTAGCGAAACCAAAGGCAAACATGTTGCTGTGCACCCTAGCTTCATAGTCCTGCGAGTAAAATAGATGTAGCCCGATGAAATTACTAAGATGCTCATAGAGGGTTACATGCAGTCTTAGCCGTTAGTGCAGAACCGCAGCGCTGGGTAGAGACCACGAGTTTACCCTAACAGAGATACTATCAATAAATAGGCATAAGTTCCCTTGTGGAAAGTCTTACTCACAAAAAAGGCTCAACTCAATTATCTAATCTCACCTTGTCGCCAATGATAGGACACCGAACGCTCGGCAAGCTACCCTTAATACTGATTCACCAGGCCACCGGTGTCCCGAGTAAGCGCTGAATGAGCAGACAAATCCTGAAAAATTGGTATAGTATACAAATCACTTATACTCCTTGCGACCCACGAAATCCTAGGCGATAATAAAATCTACAGTCCTGTGTTTCAGCTCTTCGGCACTTAGCATACTGATTCCTTCGCCATCCATTCTCCCATATACGTAGGCCTCACCAATGAACTTGAATCCCTTGCCGTTGTTGCCCACGTCGTAATTCCTCAAGATGCAAGGCACACTGCAACCGAACAAGATGCAGATGACGTCGCCGGTTTCGGTTTCTGGGGAGCTGATTCCGAAGAGCGGCTCTGTACTCGGGCCGTCCGTTATACCTTCAATGAACTTCCTATTCCACGTCACCCCCTGAACCCGTTTCAAAAACTCCGTTACGATCTGTGGCTGCCTCCTGCCTACCATGTCACCTTTATCGCGGAGCTCTTGCGTCGCCAGGTCGCCGTTGTTATCGGTCAAGACCATAGCGTGAAGTGCTGCTCTGTGGTACCACGGAGGAGTATTATTTCCGTCTGTATCACGATCAGCAACCATAGTGCGCCAGAGTTTGTCAGGTACTTTGTGCTTAGGTTGTCCATCAAAACTCCACCCGCCTTTCTGGAAGCACGCTCGTGTTATAACACCCCTAGCTACTGGGCTAGAGGCCCAATTGATCCTACCAATAATTATTCCTTTAACACGGAGTATATGAGATGGAGTTATGTCGGGTGGTAGATCCATGCTGTTAGATGGGAAGAATGGCGTGATTGGTGAACTATTAGCTGGTATGGTTAAACCAGGGGCAGCTGGAGCTGAGTATGCGCGCAATCCCCCAACTACAACCCTCCTCCTTTCTCCGAACCGTACCTGTGGTCGCTTTCCATGAGATGCGTTATAGCGTCTTCTTCCTGGCCTTCCGACAAGGCTATCGCCATTGATACGGCCATTGAGCCCCTGCTCTTGAGTCCCCCAAGTTGATTTCTGAATTGTCTGTATCCAGGAAGGCAGTGTGACTAGCGGGGTGGGATTCTTCCTTCCACCAGGCGTTGTCCTCTCTGGGGTGGCCCATTGCCGGCATATCATATCGAGGGAGCCGGTTGAGTGCACCACCCATTCTAGTAGGTCCGTGTAAACTTCAAGGAGATTTCTCTGATAATTCGGCTTGGGAGGCACAATTATATCCACTTCTTCTGATGTTGGGAGCATTGATTCACTCGCGATGTTCAGTAATGCGAATATGCTATCTCGTGGATCGGCCGATTCAAAGGAAGCCAGGCTTGAGACGAGGGTTTCCAGATTGAAAACTGGCTCAAAAACCGTGCCGTCAGCATTCTTGCGGAAAGTGTTGGTGATAGCATCGACAAGCACTTTCGCGCCAAGAGGCTCCAATTCGTTAAAGTTTTCGAAGTTTCGAAAGATATTCACATCCCTAGACTGTCCGAAGAGGCTCCTAATCTTGTCAAAGTTGAGAACGAAAAGCCCGATAGCGTCAGCAAAATCTTGCCAGGGGACGCATTCAGTGCCACAGTGAACCGTCGCTTCTCGTGCCAATGCCAACTCTTGAATAACCCAACGTCGCGAGAACCAAGTGGCTCGCATCAAATCTAAGAGGTCGCTCCAGCTCTTTGTGTGTTTTGCATTTAAGAGCTGGTCAAACCTCCCTAGGTCTAAAATGGTTCGGCTGAACTCCATCGCGGCATAAAAATCCTTGCTCCTATCTTTATCGTCACTCTCGCCTTTACCATCCCCGAGCCAGATGCACACATTATCCGCCTTATTGTAGATATGTTTCATCTTGGCGATCTGGGCAGGTTTTTCGACTTTCTCGTCGGGTTGGTTGATGCATATCGCATCGACCCACAGGACGATCGTTCTCGCTTTGTCCCTTAAGTTTCGAAGCGCTTTATCGAGATTGGGACGAACATAGAGTCTTTGCCCTTTCGCAAAGTCCGGAACGGTCCTACGCAGAGAAAATATATCCGCTACCTCAACCTTAGTATTCGACCATTTGCCGTAAATATATATGGGTTTGTCTGCCGGACCTGGCCCCCAATGATAAGAGAGCGCTTCATAAGGCTGCGCGGAATCTTCTGAACCAGCGCTCCGCACAAGCAAAGTAATATTTGACTTGACTGGCAAGTAACTTGACCAATCAAAACAAAACAAAAAAAAAAAAATTATTTAGATTATTTATCAAACCAAGCAAACGATTATTAATTAAGCTAATTACTTGCAAATAATTTAAGCAATTTCTTATATTTTTTTAAAATTTTTATAAAGGTTTTTTAATAAGAAAAGGTTAATTAAAGCTATATTAACTAAAGGTCTTAACCTACCTATAGCTTATTATAAACCTTTACCTACCTTTAACCCTTATTTATCTCCACACTTAAAATTAATTAATTTTACTAGCTACTTTTAACGCTTTAATTTAATTTATTTATAACCCTGCGCGCTTTCTTTTTTAATATTATTTTTTATCGGATTTATATTTAATATAGTTAAACCTTTTAATTAATACCACTTTTAGCTTAGCGCTAACGTTTTTAACTAGGTTTTATAACTATAAAAGCAAAAAGCATACTAATATTAACTAATTTTTTTTAACTAACCTTTTTAACCTTAGGTCTTTTAGTATTATTTACTTTTATATATTATTTAAACCACTTTTATATTATAGTTTAAGCTATAAAAATATAATATTTATAATTAATATATTTTTAGCTTTTTAATTATTTATTTTTTAACTAAGTTTTTATATTTTGTTAAT
Organism: Xylaria sp. FL1042; assembly: GCA_022495085.1. Classification (NCBI taxonomy): domain Eukaryota; kingdom Fungi; phylum Ascomycota; class Sordariomycetes; order Xylariales; family Xylariaceae; genus Xylaria; species Xylaria sp. FL1042. Next base: position 11,105 of record MU380313.1, read on the forward strand.
TTTAGTAAATAAATATATATTTATAATTATTTTACTATTTAAAAACTTCTTTATATTATAGCTAACCTTTTTAATAGCTTTAGTTATTTTTTAATAATAATACTACGCACTTTATAATTTTTATTAAAAAGCTTATATTTTTAAAATTAGCACATCTTAAGCTTTATATACCTATAATTTTTATTTATTTTTATTAATTTTATTAAAGTATAGCTTTTAAATAAGTTAATAAGTAGATATTTTTTTAGCTTTATTTATTTTTGTTTATAACATTTATAATTATAATATTTATATTATAGCTAACCTTTTTAATAGCCTTTATTATTTTTTAACAATAATATTACACACTTTATAATTTTTATTAAAAAGCTTATATTTTTAAAATTAGCATATTTTAAGCTTTATATATATATAATTTTTATTTATTTTTATTAACTTTATTAAAATATAGCTTTTAAATAAGTTAATAAATTAATATTTTTTTAGCTTTATTTATTTTTGTTTATAATATTTATACTATAGTTAACGCTTTTTTGCGCTTATACTATTATATATTTAATAATATATATAAAAAAAGTAATATTTTTAAAATTAATATATTTTAAGCTTTACGCACACTTAATTTTTATTTGTTTTTATTTTTTCTTTTGTTTTTATTTATAATAAGCTTAATATATTATTATTTCTTTAATCTCTGCTATATAATCTAGTAATATTTGCAGCTAACTATTAAAAAAATTATTAAAATATAAATATTTATTATAACTACTACTGCTATTATTATTATTACTATTATTTACTACTATTAATATATTAATTATATTATTAGTTTTAATAGCGCTAGCAATATATTAATAACTTTTAATCACTAGCTTTAACACGCCGGCTATAATATTTTTATATAGCTACTATTAAGCATTTTTTTAAAATATAATATATTATTACCTATAAATAAATAATACTTTTTTATATATATTTATTAATGCTAAAGAGTTAACTAATAATAAAATAGTTTAAAAATAATTAATAAAAAGTTTTTTAAACTTTAGACTGCTTGTTTATTATTGCAAAGGCTTATTTAAAATTAAATTGCTTTTTTATTTTTTAATTTATTTTTTAATACTTTTTAAAAAAACTTGCTCTAGGTTTAAATATTAAACAAAAACTATATATTTTACGCCTAGTTAAATAGTTATATAATTTCGGCTATATTTAAATATAAAGCTTATTTTGTTTTTATTAATATTAGTTTTAATAGCCTAGTTCTTAAAAAAAAAAAAAAAGTTTAGCTATATTATATTTATAATAACTATCGCAAAATAAAAGTCTTTATTAAAAAAGCTATTAATTTAAGCAAATATTATTTTTATTATTATTATAACTTTAATATTAACTTTATTTTATTTATAATAGTAAATTTTTAGCTTATAATTATTATTAAGCAATTATAAGCTGCAGTATTATTTTTTTAAGTAGTTAAATTAATAAAACAATAATAAAAATAGCTAATTATTAATTTTTATACCGCGCTTAATATTTTTTTTAGCGCGCTTAATATAAAGCTATTTATTAATATTTTCTAGTTTTTTAATTTTAACTTAGTATTTAAACTTAATACTTTTACTAATATAATAATATGCTAAATTAAAAAAGCCTTTTAAACAGCTTATAAAATAGTTATTTTTAAAATAGTTAGCGTAAAGTCTAAAATTAACCTTTTTTTTAACCTTTAAAAATCTCTTTTTAAAAAAAAAATTATTAATATTATTACTTATTATATTAATTAATATTTTAAGCTATATACTAGGCTAATTAGCTTAAAGCGCGTTATAAAACTTTATATAAATAATAATATTAAATATTATTTATACTAAATAATTAACAACTATAGTATTAAAAATAAATTAAAGTTTTTTACTTTTAATAACACTAAAACTAATAATAAAGCTTTTGCTATTTTTTTTAAAAATTTAAATATTAATTTAAGGCTTTATTTTAATTATAAAAACCTTATTTATAAATATAAAACCTGCTGCTAAAAATATATTATTAATATTATTGCTTAATGCTTTATTTTCGACTATTTAAATATAAATTTTTTTAAATTTATTGCTTTTTTAGCTGTTAAAAAAAGTTATTTTATTAATATATAAATTTACTAGTTACTTTAACAGCATAATATTTTTTAAAAAAAAATTTAAAGCTATAGCCGCGCTAAAAATATTTTTTTTTAATTAATAAATAAATTTATTAACAATAAAAATAATTTTACTGCTTAAAACTTTAATATATTTAAAATTGCTACTATTTTAACTAGTAATATAAATATATTAAAGCAAAAGCTAATAATTAAAATTAAAAATATTATTTATTAAAACTTTTTTACAACCGAAATTAAAAGCTTATTTATTTTTTAAAAGCTTTTTATTAAACTATACTTTATTTTATATAATAACTATAATTTTAATAAATATATTTTTATTAAATATAGCTTTATAGCTAAAAATTAAAAAGTTTTTTATAAAATCGATAAAATTTTAAACCTTTTTTTTTTAATAATTTTTTAATATAAAAATAACTGCGTTAGTTTATTTAATATTATAGCTTTTTTTAAAAAATTAAAAAAATATTTACGCATTTACTTAGTATATTTTAGCTTAATTAATAAAAATAATAATTTAAAGCTTAAAGCTATTTAAATATAGTTTTAACTGCTTTTTTTACAGCTATATACTTTTTACTAGTCTTAAAAATAACTTTATTTTATTTAACGCAGCTTTAAAGCTATAACTATTATTTATACTTATAAATAATAGCGCTGCTTTAATAATCGCTAGGCTAGCTTTAATTTATTAAATATTAATTATATATATAAAATTTAAAATAGTTTAAAAAAAGCTTATAAAAAGCTTTAAAAATATTATTAAATATTTAATAAAATGCTTGCTTATTAAGCTATAATTATTTTTTATTTTAATATAAAACTAAAAAAGCTTTGCTAAAAAAATTTTTATAAAGCTAACTATATATAATAATAAATAACTACATATTAAAAATAATATTATATTAATAATATAGCTTTTAAAATTACTATTATTATTATATTTATTAAAGCTTTTTATTAAAAACTAATAAATAAAGCATATAACAGCTATAATTTAAATAATAATTTCTACTTTTATAAAAATAAATTATAACGCTATTTAAAAATAAAAAAAATAAGCTATATAAAATTTAACTATAATTTTTTAATATAATAATAAAAATATAAAAAATAGTTTCTGCTATTATATTAGTTTGCTCTCGATATATTATTTATACCGGCTATATTATTAAAGTATAAAAAGGTTTTTAGCTAGGCTAAACTAACGTTAAATTTTTAACGGTTAAGCCTTTTAATAAAAACGTTAAAATCTATTTAATGCTTTTAACACTAGCTATAAAGCGATTTAAAAAGTCTCTAGGCTGCTATCAAAGATAAAAATAACTAAAATAGGTAAAATAGCCCCCAAAATTACTTAACCTATATGTTTGGCAAGTAATTGGGCCAAATCAAGTACAGAAACCAGCCAAGTCAGTCAAATACACCGAAATCAAGGCTCAAGTCAGTCAAAGTCAGTCATGAGGGCTTTATTTGACTTGTTTTGCTTGTGCGGAGCGCTGTTCTAAACCAGTACTTTCGTCATCAAATGGGACGATTTCCACGAATATATCATCCTCGTATCAAAGCGCAGGGTTGAGATAAAGAAGTCGTACTTCTGTAGCTTGAATGGGACTGTATTTGTAGAGGAGGTCATACTTCTCCAATAATTTCCAACGTTCGGTTGCGCCAAGAAATCGTTTCACAATTTCATCTCGAGTCTTTTTATCTATAGTAGACTGATCCCAATATCTCAGTCTGGAAGGCCCGACCGCAATTTCCCTCTGGCGCCTTGGAACATCAACACGTGCTCGGGAACTAGAAGCCCTGTGTCTGGAAGTGCTAGCCTGAGTACTCGACCCATTTAGGCCTACAGGCCCATTGGGGAGTTTTGAGGGGTCGGAGACACTCATAATGCGTTCCTAAGACGATGTCATACAAAGGAATGTGACAGTCGTTGAGTTTGTGTCAACAGGTTGGAATAAGGCCACCTGCTTAAGATGTTAAGATTGAATAAACCCGTGGGATAGGATAAGGTAGGACATCGATTGCTTGATCTTTCTCATTAAATAAAGTGACGGGTAGGCCAACGTCAGCTTTATGAGGACGAAGAAGGCGAGAAAAGAGGAACAATCTTGGGAGGCCGCGGAGAGGCGAAATGTAGATGTGTAGTATCCTCGACAACAATAGCCTAGCATGATAGACCCCCTGGCCTCCCCATGCACACACACAGCCTGCATGAGGCACACTAAAAAGGAAAGCTGAAGAGTGATGTCCTATTTGGCCCCCACCACTCCTTCGAGATCTACTCGCCCCCCTGGCCGATAGGAAGAAGAACGAACCATGGACCCTTCAGGGAGCCTGACCAGAGTAGGTAAGCGCACAGGGTAGTGCCTGGGGCTGTGGTGGCCCTACTGTAAGACGTGGCTTGAAACACCGAAATCCAATTCGACGTGATAGGTTGGACACTATAATGATTCTCTCTTTTCTTGGATTGGATTGGCTTTCGTTCACCCTACCAAGGTATACGGGTTTTGCGCCATGTTTATGCAATGTCAGTTCGCGATCACATGCAGCTTTTCGGGGCTCTGCTACCCCTCTCAGTATTTCCATTTTCGTTTTGAGGCTTTACGAATGAGGGTCTCCGCAGCCATGACCGTAATCCACCCGAAGTCATCCCTTGCATTGATAGAGGCACACAATTAAGATATTGTGCTTAAATATCAGCTTACTACGTAGTATGTATAGATAAGCCTATAGATGAGGCCTATAAACTTACATATAGATACCTGTTGCGCCTCCTAGTGCCTGTGCTACTGTCCCAAGTTTGAGAGATTTTGAATTGAGGTACTTCGAAATGGACCCTCTCACGATTTCGACAGGCATAATTACCTTACTTCAGGCCACAACGGCCATCATTACGACTTGCTATGATTTCAGGGCAGCTTTGAAAAAGGCACCCTGGTCTTTAACGAAAATAGTTGAGGAATTGAAAAGTTTGCGAAGCATTCTTGAGGGCCTAGACGAACTTGCACTAGACTGGGAAAAACCAGCAAGGTTCGGAATGCGACCAGCACTAGAAATGTGCATGAACCCCGATAATGGTCCCCTCGTGATTTGCCTCCGAGAAGTCACAAACCTAGGGCAGAAGCTGAAGTTCTCGAGTTATGCAGGGATCACTGGCCGAAGAAGGATGGCGGCTATCCAGGCTTTGGGCTGGCAGCTGACAGAAAAGGACGCGAAAGGATGCTTGGAACGTATTGATCGGTGCAAGAATACCCTCAGTCTTGCTCTTGCTGGGGATACAACGTGCGTTTCAAGTGTACCCCAATAAAACTTGTATGAAGCGATTGACACCTCATAGAAAACTATTGAGCAATATACAACAATTGACCTCCTCTGTTCAAGCCACTGCGCTAGATATTGACATTAAATTGATGGTTATGGCCGATGATTTACGGAATAGCCACCTGGGTAGTCCCAAGTTCTAGTTTGCACGTAAGTCATTTACTAACAAAGCTAGATTGCGAGCATGCGGCTATGATAAAATGGCTTTCAAAAGCCGACCCATACGAGAATCACGAATCAGCCAATTCGATACATCTGAAAGGAACTAGTGAATGGATCTTCGATTGCAAACACTGGCAAGCCTGGGCTCAGGCCTCATCTTCATTTCTGTGGCTCAGTGGATTCCGTATGCATCTATCACCTCTATATCTTGAAATTCTAGAACTGATCGTGCAATTTCCTATTAGCTGGTGCTGGGAAGACCATCCTTTTGTAGGTTTTGATCCGCCTCACTGAGAATATCATCTCACCGATCTAGTTCCCAAATTGTCTCACGTCTCTTAAAACAGCGGCATGACAATCCCAATGACATCGGCGTCGCATACTTCTACTGCGATTTCAGGCGAAAGGAGTTCCAATGCGCCAAAACCGTTGTCGGATCGATAGTGGCGCAGTTATGCTCGCAATTTCCTTACCCGAACGGCCTAATGGTTGCCTATCAGAATAGCAAGATTCCGGGCCAGAACCAACATCCCAGCTGGGAGGTCCTGGAGGAGACATTATCTTGGCTCTCGAAAGACCACAGGATGTTCGTCATGATCGATGCAGTTGACGAATGCGAGCAGGGCAAGGATATTGTTGCTTTCTTCACTAAGTTCCAAGAGCATATGACCCAACTGAGCGTCCTTCTTACAAGTCGTGATGAAATTGTAGCAGAGTTAGAATGCCAATCATGGTCACGCCTACCGATGGAAACGCGTCGTGTCGAAGTTGACGTGGATATCAAACTTTACATAGAGAAACGACTCGAGGTTGATGACGGCTTACGAATGCTGTCGCTACTAGTGAAAACTGAGATTCGAAACTCCCTTCACCAGAAATGTGCTGGAATGTATGTCTTATCTGATCTTGTTCAACACTAAAGCTTACCCTTGTAGGTTTCGCTGGGCCCAATGCCAGCTCGATGATATTGCTCGAATGAGAACAGTGCGGTCAATCCGAAGTAGCTTGGCGAAACTACCGAAGGGCCTGGATGAAACCTATGAGCGCATTCTGAAGAGAACTCCTCAAGAAGATGTGGAGCTCCTACGCAAGATTCTACTCTGGGTTTCATTTACAGCTATGCCCTTGAAGATTGAGGAGCTACATGAAGCAATAGCGCTAGATGTGGACGCAGACACAATCGAAGAAGTTGAAGAGTGTCGGTTGAACGACCCTAAGGATATCTTCAGTCTTGGTGGCAGTCTTATCACTGTCTCTGAAGGTGGTGAAATAAGACTAGCGCACTTATCTGTGAAAGACTATCTGCTGTCCATAGACCTCCGCGGGGACGTCAAGGTGTCCACGTTCGGAATGCGTCCAAAGCAGGCAAACGAAGAACTAGCTAGGTATTGTCTTGCATACTTGTTGTTGGACAGTCTAACTTGGGGACCAGCCCTGACGATTGAAAAATGGGAAGCCCGCCTAACGCGACACCCGCTATTAAGGCATGTCGCTAAGGCTTGGACATATTACTTCCGAGCAGCAGACTCAACACCTGACTTGAACGGCCTAGTTACCGAATTCTTTAGCCCAAGATCACGAAATGCGTTTATGTCGTGGATACAGGTGCTAAACTCCAACTGGATATACAGCTTCGACAAGTATCCAAAGCATGCCACATCGCTTTATTACGCAGCATCCTTCGGTTTGGCGGAAGTGACCCAGGGCCTCATTCAGAGTGGAGTTGATTTGAATGCTCCTGGCAGTCGCTTCGGCGGTACTGCACTCCATGGCGCAACTCTGCGTGAACATGTCGGCATCATGAAGGTGCTCCTCGAGGCTGGTGCGAATCCGTCTCAAGCAGACTTCAATCTCATCGCACCGCTCCATACAGCCGCCAGAGTCGGTAACCTTCAAGTCCTGAAGCTGCTTTTGGACCATGGAGCTTCTAGACAAGCAGTCGATAGTCTTGGTGAGACGCCGTATGACTGGGCTGTGAAAGCAGGTCAAGTAGGGGCTCAGAAATTGCTAAAGGGGGAAGAATGTGAATTGGTTTGCCGTGAGATGGCGGCGCAGAAGCATGTCGTATATCAACGGCCTATTGCCCACTTCCCATCACTTATGGCTGCGCAGGGCCTCGCTGCTCCTGGTCTGGAGAATAGCGTTATATATCAGCCACGATCTTCACGAGGGCATGCATGAAAATGAGCTTAGAAGAAGGATCATGACCTTCTTAAAAGCAACCGCCGGTCATCGGTGTGGTTAGAAGCAGAATGAAAACGATCAACGATGGGGAAGTTTTCAGACTCTATATTGATAACACCCTATTGACATGCTACGAGATAGACATGTAGCGGAATCGATTCAGATAGTGTTTCAGGGGGTGAGGCGTAAGGATGTTGAATCTCTTTGATCCCAGTGTTCACCACGTCAAAACCTACAGCATCGGCTTTACATCTCTAACTCATTGATTACTAACAGGTGACTTATTTTGGTCTGTAAAATAGTCGAATGCACCTATTCACAATGTTAGATGGATAGCTTAAATCCGACTAATTGCTGGCTTCTGCCTGGAGCCAAGAGTTATAATCATTCGGAGTTAAGCTTCGTAAAGTCTTGGCACTCCATCGGAGATTACCACTAATACACACTACGCCGCCGACAGAACCACGTTTACTCCGAATTCAGCATGCTTGATTCCAAAAGTCGCGGAAACCCACGTGGAGATGGATCCGGGGCAGGGGAGATCTACTAGTACTAGAGAATCACCGTGATGAAACATTATAGTGCCCGAAAGACTAGTGAGACCGATGACTCGGATATGGTACAACTTCTCAGTACCGCGAACCACCTAAGCTCTATCGTGAAGATTAACCATAGTTATAGAAAAGAGAGAAAATTACTGAGAATAATACATATCAAAAGAGTTAATGAGTAGTAATAGCATATCTGATCAGGTTCTAGTTTATCTTGTTCTTGAATAGGTCTCATATAGGTAGAGATCAAGAGCAGTAACCGAGACATGGCGTTAAAACCAACAAAGATCGATTGTGACTCTTTCGGCGAGCTGAAAACGTCACTGGTACCGAATGGGTCTGATCCTCGGGGATATGAAGCTCATGGGGCATGGACAACGTCTATAAAAAGGGGGAGGAAGTAAATGAGATTAATCATGTTAGACAAAGCATCCAACCATTCAGCTCAACAGGATAACTCACAGTTGCCAACTTCCAGCTTCAAGACGCAGAACTTAGAAATTCACGTAAGATGCCTCTCACCAGCGATATCGTCATCGATTACTCGAGGTTCGACCCGAACAACACGACCGAGGACACGAAGAAGTACGTCAACTTCCTCGAGAAAACAACCAACTCGGTTCCGCGATGGTACGAGGTCGGAGCACCACGATTCCGCGAGATCGTAGAGGCCGGGGAGTTTGGCGGGCTTAAACCAGGTTTGTGAAGCTTCCATATAGAAAAAGCCACCCATGGGTGAACCCCCCAGAGTTCGAAGGCCATGACTGACCCTCATCTGCCCCTAGTCACTCTCCCTGAGGCCCAGGACCTCGCCATCCCCTCCCGCGAGCCAGGCCGTGACATCCCCGTGCGCATGTACAAGCCCGATAATGGGGTCCCAAGCAAGGGGATCCTGCTGCACATCCACGGGGGCGGCTACACGCTTGGCAGCCACACGCAGTGAGTCCTCCTCCTACTCCTACCCCTATTCACCCCCCCCCCCCCCCCCTCCCTCCCCTCTCTCTCCTCGCGTGGGAGCACGCAGTAACACCCAGATCTAACACCAACCCCAGCCAAGACGCCCTCCTAAAATTCTACGCAAACAAATGCCAGGTAACAGCCCTCTCAATCGGCTACCGTCTGGCGCCCGAGCACCCCTACCCAGCAGCCCGCGAAGACTGCATCGACGTAGCCGAGCACCTAATCGACAACGCCAACGCCCACACCTATGGCCCCCTCCTCTTCCTCGCGGGCGAATCCGGCGGCGCACACTTCGTAGTCCTAACCGCCTTCGCGCTCCTCCGCTCGCGCCCGTCCCACGCCCTCAAGGGCCTAATCCTGCCTTACGGGAACTACAGCCTCGCCCTCGGCCTGCCATCGACAGTCTCCTACGACCGCCCCGTAATCGTCAACCACGCCATCATCGCGGCCTTCATGGAAGCCTACACGCCTGGCTGGACCGCCGAGGACCGGCGCAACCCACTTGCCTCCCCCTTATTCGAGGACCTGCGGGCATTGGCGGCCTTGAGCCCGAGTAAGAAACTCCCGCCTGCGCTGTTCCTTTGCGGCACGGATGATCCGTTGCTCGACGACACGCTCCTCATGAGCGTCAAGTGGCTCGCGAGTGGTAGCGAGGCCGTGGTCAAGATATTCCCTGGCGCGCCGCATGTGTTCACCGTGCCGAGTATCGAGATCGGACAGGAGGCTTTCCGTTACGAGGTGGAGTTTCTTCTGGGGAAGATGCACGAATAATTTGTTTCGTGCAGAGCTACCGGGCAAACTTGTGGAGGTAGTACTGCTCATGTACCTTACCTAGCTATAGAGAAAGGATGATTGGAATTGTCTCTGGTTGATTACCAACCATGATTAGCTCATATGATTGGTAATTGACGCTTGTGGTTTGGCACGTCAATGTATTCATTGCTTCTTGCGGTAATAGAACTAAATATTAGTCATGAGAGCGAAAACTGTATTCGGATCGCAGTATTATATAAGCAGAACCGGAAATAAATCAAATGAGTATTGTTAGTGTTTCTGCGCTCTATCAAAACACCAGGAGTTGAAGTGTTTACGAGTCCGTAGGGTAGCGCCGCGAAGTTGCTTGTTTTCTCTAGCCCCTATTTACCATTATGGGGAAATTGGTTACTAAGCAGTGAAATAATTGCCTAGGTGGGAAAATGAGTTAGTTAGATTCATAACTCACAACACAAAGGATTAGACTCACACAGGTTATTCATTAGAAAAGAAGAAAAAGATTCACCATATAACATTTGAAGCAATTCACCAAGAACCCCGATATTAAAACCTAAGTTTTGAACTAGAGTAATTGAGTAGACATCCTATTTTCCTTGTCCGGCCTCTCAATGCATCCATGCACACGCTGTCTAGAAATAAAGTTCTTTTTTTCAATTCCTACATCCCCTCTTATTAGTAACACATAATAAGCAATCTAGTCCAGGGTCTAACTAAAACCCAACGTACCGAACGCCATGAAATGCAACATGTAACCCTAAATAAAACCCTTCAGCACAGCAGCTTCAGCATTCAGAATCGAGGAGCCAGCAGCTCCAATAACAGCTGCCACCATATTAGCACAGTTGTCCTCATATACCCTTCAGGGCGACTGTAACAGGGGACTCACTATTATGGCTCAGCGCCACAAACTTAATATCGAATATCCCGCTCTCATCCTCCCTCACACGTCCAACGCTAACCGTATACCCACGGCTTAGATCCCGATCTAACCTCGGCTGCGGGCGATCAGGCTCGTCGAAGACCATGATGCTAGGCTGTGGCGCACTAGGACATCCAAGCTTCTCCGCTTCGCTGACATACTCCCTCATAGCAGCCTTGACATCCTCAGCGCTGGGCGCGGGGCGGTTCTTGAAGCGCAGTGAGACACACGCCGTATGGCCGTCGAGCACAGGGACCCTGTTGCAGGCGGCGGAGACGCGGAGCTCCTCCTGCTCGACGAAGGCGGTGGCCTCGCCATTTATGGAACCCAGGATCTTGCGGGCCTCGGTCTCTAGCTTGTCTTCCTCGCCACTGATGAAGGGCACGACGTTGTCCATGATGTCCATACTACTAACGCCCGGGTAGCCGGCGCCGGAGACGGCCTGCATGGTGACGACGCTGACGGTGTCGACGGGGCCGAAGCGCGCCTGCAGCGCAGCAAAGGGGATCACGAGGCCGATAACGGCGCAGTTGGAGTTGCAAACCAGGAACCCTTTCTCGAGGCCGTGGTGTTTCCGCTGGTGGGGGATGAGGTCGAGATGCGGGAGGTTGACGGTCGGGACGACGAGCGGCACGAGAGGATCGCGGCGGTAGTTCTTTGCGTTGGAGAAGACGGCGAGGTTGGCCTTGAGGAACTCCATTTCTGATATGCCACGTGTGGTGAGTCTTGTTGTGCGATCACACTATATATACTGCACGAAATTCGGCAAAGAGAGAGCTGCCAAGGGTAGTCGAAGCTTACCTATCTCACCAGCGACATCCGAGTCCAACCCGCTGAAGACGACGTCGCAGTCTGCGAACTCGCTGGCCTTGCATTCGCGAACAACGAGCTCGCCGACGGACCCCATTGGGGAAGCCTGCTTCCATTTCACAGCATCCTTGTACTTCTTGCCCGCCGATCTAGAAGAAGCACCGATAGCTTGCAGGACGAAATGGGGATGTTGCGACAACAACAGAATGAAGCGTTGTCCCACCGAACCCGTGGCCCCAAGCACACCTAGAGAGAAAAAGAAGGTTAGCGAGGTTGAACAATGGTTGCTGCAAGACGTAACAAGGTGAGGTGCAGGATCATCTTACCGCACTTCTTGGTGGGGAATGGAGCTGTCATAATCACAGTGAACTCCCAATTGACCGGGACAGGTGATGCGTCGATCCGAGGATGTAGGGCCTGGGGAAATTATGACGGGGATGTTTTTATATAATAAGAGTCAACGGTGACGGCGCATCGGGATTTGTTTCGGCGAGCTTTCTGACCTTGCCTCCCCACCATGGGCTGTTGAACAAACCTTCTCCGAATCCCTCGCCGTGCCCCGCCATCCGTTATCGGATCAAATACCGTGGACCTGCATATGCAAAATCTGAAACATCCAGGTCCACACAGTCTACGTAGTAGACCTAAGGTACCTTCGTTCCTACCCGTGCATGTGGGTGAGTCGTTGATTATTTTACCTATCTAGGTACTTACTTACTTACCTTTCACTCGATTATCATAAATCATGGGGAAAGGTAACGCACTATTACCAAATTCTGCTGACGACCTATCGGGTCAAGCTGAATCAAGTTAAATGCTATTGCTGAGTTGTCCCATAATATGGGAACTGACCAGAATGAGCATTTGTCTTGAATACCATGCGCTCTAAAAGGTCACATAAGACCTTGGAAGGTATATACATTGGTTGATCCATGATTCAACAATTCGAATACGACGGCACAAGACAAAAAAAGTCGCCATGTCCAAGTCTCCCCATAGAAACTCACCTAAACTCCGCACCCGGGAAACCGTGTGATAGCGAAACGGGAAAAACCTCATGAAATCTTGGTATGTCATCTTAGTCTATTGACGGAGTGCCCTCGAACTCGCCATAATCATGGTCTTTTCTATTTTGAAGGTCAGCTGGAGTCGGATTGCGGGACCATTGAATTCAATGACCGTAGGCCAGGTAATATATCTAGCACAGCTATAATGTAGAAATCAATAAAGTGAAAGCGAAATGTACTCACGTAGGTAGCATGCATCTTTCCGTCAGGATGCTTGGGGCTGGTCGTAGCCACATATCATGTAGAAGAGGGGGCCATTCCTATTATAGGACGTCGGGCTAGACTGGAAAACCCCCGAACTTGATTTGAGGCTGACCCAGAAGCAAAGTGAGATCTCAGATTTTCTGAAGCGATCTGAGCTGCTCGGTGGAGTCGCGACTCTAGGTTGGAATCGCCAAGCATGGCTCTACCGTGCAATGTGAAGTCCTTCATAAGCTTGTTGAGCTGCTCATCTGGCTCAATGCCGTACCAAAACATAACGTCGTTGCCCCTAACCAGACTGCCATCCGCCTTGTCGAAAAACCAAGTCAGATTCTCGTCATCAGCCTTGACGGTCCAGACCAGGGTGGGATATTCTTTCTGGATGGCAGCAAAAAGATTGTCGGCAACATTGGTCAACCAGCCAGCCTTGGTAATGGTCAAAGTAGCAAGCGTTGCATAGGGTTGTTCTGATGATGACTCGAGAATAACTGCAAGAGCTTTCATGGGCTCATCGAAGAAAGCCTTGAATTTACGCTCTTTCAAAAACTCTAGGTATCGATCGACTGTGGCTTTCGCATCCTGCACTTCACGATCTCGAACTAAGACCTCCTTGAGCTTATTAACGTCTTCGAAATCCGAGACACTAGAGGCGGTCATGAGCTTGTCTCCCCTGCGAATCAGAGTGCCGGCTCCCGAATCTGTGAACAGCTCCTTCTGTAAATCGGCAGGATGTATAATTGCGACGCTAGAGGATCGGGGAAGGTTATCTAGTAGCTCCTTGATCTCCTTGATCTTGAGGCGAGTTCCAAACCTGCACCAAGGCTGTGACATAATGTGCTCAAATTCTTCGTCTAAGTTGATAGCAGATATCTTTTGGCCGTCGCCGTCAAAGAGACCACCCTTCTCACTAAGATAGACAACCTTTAGAGGCTCGAGCTTACGAGCAAGCTCTCCAGCCGCCACGTCCGCATTAACGTTCAGAACTTGGCCCTCAGTCGTCTCGGCCATAGAGGTGAGAATTGGCAGATAGCCATTTTGAATGGCAGTCTGAATAGGCTCATCATTGACATCGGTTATTTTGCCGACCAACTTCCACTTATCCTTGTTCAGATAATCTGCGGTGAAGACACTTGAGGTGATAGGTCGGGCACGGACGCCCATCTGTTCCAACCGTTGGACGAGCTTCAGATTTTCAGCCAGGAATAGTCGTCTCGCAATGCCTAGTGTCTTTCCATCTGTGATACGAATACCTTCCTCGAACTCGGGCTCGATGCCGGCATCTTCGAGCAACTTGTTAAGCTGGGGACCAGCGCCGTGGACAATAATGGGGAACAGGCCAACGTGGTATAGGAACGAGAGCGACGAGCACAGTTCATCCAGATATTCGGTCAAGATGGCACCTCCAACCTTGATAACAGCGAATTGCTGTGAAGAGACGGACGAGAAATGGGAAAGGTATTGTTGAACTTCTCGCTTGGAGCCGACATTGTTCAGTACCTGAATAACGGCCGCACGAGTGGCCGAGTCACTGGCGCTGGATCGTGTCGAGTAGGCAGCCCGATAAGCCGCGGTTACAGCGGGACGGCCGAGACGAATCGATCGAGGAGCAACGCGACGAGCCCCAGCTCTAAGGACCACTCGGGCAGCTTTGATACCGATCATAGCGATAAGGGGTATATAGAAGCGTCGGGATAGCGGCGTAGAGGGGAACAGTCTACAGGTAGATGGACCCAAGGAACAAGTGGTCTAAAGCTAAGCTGGCGTACTCTGGTCTATCTATAGCCGCGGAAGGCTGTGGAGACAGAGAGGAGCTTGGAGAATAGAGCTTGGAGAAGCTCCGGTTCCGTCGGGCTCAACAGGTGGACTCGACAGAATCTCTGTGAAGCTTCGAATGGAGGAGGGGCTCCTAGCGACCTTCTATGTACTCCAAGAGTTAATGAGCGGAATGCAACACCAATGGGGAAGGTAATTATAGATTACCTGCGATAATTAATAGGGATTGCGTTATGCTCAGCTCACATCGTAGGAGGCACGGGAGGGGAGCCAATTGGTGCGAGATGGCAGCAGGAAGGCCGTCTTAAGAAGAATCAAGATGCATTGCTAGGTGCTGGACGGTCAAAAAATTGCGCCGAACATCGCAACAGAGCCGGGAGGGACACAGCTGGCGGGTTGATAGCCAAGCTTAGCTTTAGGGCGAGGTAGGTACCTAGGCTATGTATCTCTAGAGGTCTAGATAGGCTCTCGCACTGTCCTTGTGGTGAGAAGAGCACTGTAGACACAGTATGTATTGTATACCCCAATCAACGATATACTTAATTCATGCATTTCCTAGCTGTCTCCAATGCTCGTTAGCGGAGTCATAGCGCCGCGTTTATGCAATAGTGATGCGACTCACACCTGCTAAGACCCGTACACTTTTCCAAATTGAGCACAGGCTCTCCAACTCACTCACTGGAGACAACTTGTGACACATGGGATGTGGGAAGATTTGAGAAACACTAAGGGCATTGTAGTTTCATAAGGTAATTTACGCCTTGTTGGGTCCAAAAGTGGTATTGATGTTGTAGGAGTAATGGAAGACTAATTGACAGGGAATCCACTGGGAGGGGTAATATAGGCACTCCCCCGTACCTGCCCTACAGCCTGGCAACTGTGAAAGCTCACTACACTGAGCTTTGAAACCAACACTCATTGGGCAAACTAGGTAGATTCTAAGTTCTAAGTTCCAAATATTTAAAAACTTGCGGTCTGAAAGCATTGGTCTGAAAAGCATGGGTATAATCGCATTTTTCTGATCAGTGCTGGTTTGTTCGCGATGACATAACTATTGGCGGAGCACCTGACGCCAAGAAAAACAAACCGAAACAGGTAGAGTTGCGTGTTGCGCTGCGCTTAAAGCTGATACTGCGTACCAGTAACCCTCATGCACATAGATACTTAGTTAGTGGTCGCTAGCTCCCTAACAGCATCTTTGAGTAGATATGTGTGTTGTCTATACCACAGGCATAATGGAGAGTCCTGAGAATGCCGCTACACCCAATGACTCCATGTCTTCATAGCATACACTTTCTTTTTCAATACGGCGGAGGCATGTCATGTGTCTATGCCAACACATTAAGACAGGTAGGGAAAAGCGCCCGGAAGAACATCCCAAAATGAATAATTAATGTTGCTCTAAACAAGATAGTAGGGACGACAATCAGTCGCCAAGAGGTCGTGAGGTATATCAATTAATGGTTAGGGAAAACGCCACGCCATAGTACATACAAGTTGATTCTCTCTAGCCTTCCCGTCAGCACTCGGCCATGGTCGTAGAAGCCTCCCGCTCCATGAAGGCTAAAGACCTGTAGAAACCAAAGACAAAACTCCTCTGTGTGATGCTTTCTAGCCGAGTGGCCAGTCAAAGCCTGTCAGATTCAATTCATCATCATAGCAACCAAAACAATCCAGCAAGCCCAGCTCCTCTGGGCAATCATACCCAAGTCGTACGGCGACTCTACAACGTAGTTTTTTTTTTCTTATTTACCGCCACCACCGAAGATAACTATTCGCGCATCATATTAGAACTGCAACGCCCTATGGGGAACATGAAAGTATCGTATCTTACCGGATGGAACAATGATAACAACGAGAAGAATTATAATGCCTATGATGATGCACATTCTCATCTTCATGTCTTTCCACCACATCTGCTTGCGCACTCGGTTGGCGCCTCGACGGAAGCCTTGAGCGGATACGGCAAGGTTGTCGGTCTTATCCTGAAGGGCATCGAGACGCTCGCCACGCTGGGACACTTTGTTGATGTTTTCTCGCATAACACCGACGGTGTCATCGATTTGCTAGAGAGGCAAGTTAGCTCCTGCCAAGTTGCGATGCTTAATGAGGCCTCTTGTTCCTGGGCTGTGTAGACTGTCCGTTTTCATAGGTGGAAGAGGCTGTTATCGGACACTCAATGGAGACTCCTTTTGAAGGGCAGCAGAGTTATAGTAGTGGAAGGTCCGTGTAAACAGGTCGAAAGGTGTCTGTATGCGACCCGAATTGACCTCAAGTCGAGAATTATCATAGTCTTGAAGTGTCTTTCGCAATATGAACTTATGCGTCGCATTATCGAAAGCGTCGAACATGAACACGGAATAGAGAACGTCATAGACACGATTTGGAGATACGAGTGCTTTTGGCTTCTTTTACTTCTAAGCGTTCAGGCGTGCGGTCGCTCGGTATCGGGTCGATCATCGCGTCATCACAGTCCAAACAGCCCAGGAAGAGGTTCATCAAGTATTAAACACCTCGTCAATAAAACAAACTTACAGCTTGAAGAGCTTGGGTCCGAGCATTGCCGCCCTGCTGCTGCTGAGCACCACCGGTCTGGCCGCTGGGGATATAGGGATCGTAGGGAGCGTCTTGGCCGGACATGATGATTGCGAAGAATGCGGTCGGCCTTGAACGGGAGTCGTTGTTTTGTCTGTGTTTGGTATAGACGAGAAGCGGCTCACTCAATACCGTAAGTCTGGATTATTGCGCAGATGAAAGACGCGAAAGTGAAAGTGAAAGTAGATGGGATGTTAGCTGATGGTGGTTGGATGAAGGTGGTAGGTTTGGATAGGAGGTGATGAAATAGGTAGGTTGGGGTTGGGTTTGCAGAGTGAGTTTACACTACAGCGAGCAGGTTGCTGTGGTTAAGAAGGCGTTACCATTCTGAGACAGCTGAGCAGGGGTTCCGGAGCGCTCCACCCAAGCCCATGAGCTCCAGCAATGTACTTCTACAGTACCGGTACCTAATATTTCAGTCCGCGGCTGACGGGACAGTGCTTCAGTACGATGGTTTTGAAGACGAAAGTTACCTAATGATTGGGTTTAACAAGTTATATCCCTACTCTACGGTCATCTGCCTCAACAAGCCTTTTGAATCTACTCTATATTGGCGTACAAAGCAACCACCGTTGTTATACAATTCCCAAGCTGAGAATTCTAGAGCTAGGCGAAGAAGAGCCACATATTTACACAGGTACATTTGTGTGACTTGGCCTGCCTACCACTCGAAGGGACTCTCTTCTCTACCGTATTTACATACAGTTACGCAGCTGCTGAGGCTGTGCTCTGAGCAGGTACCTCGGTATTATACTTACTATCCAATCACTGTAATAACCTGACATAACTGTGGCGATTATTGGGTACTTAGTCCTAATATAGGCAAAGTCGGACCGTCAGTATTAGAAATTGGAAATTTACTACCCAAAATGTTCCATCGACTGTTAACATCGCCATTGGCAATAATTCTGCTGCCTGGCATTCTTGTGCTTTTTCATGACCTACGTAATGTTTTATTCCGGCTAGGAGCTAGACCGGCAAAGACCGTAACCTGTGCTACGCCCCGCCTAACCCGCCGTCATATATTTAATAATAGACGATACCGTGGGCAATCGACTCTTTCCACGCATACGTAGTAAGAATACCTAGGATTCAAGGTGAGGACCGCTCTCTGCCGAAATGCCAGAAGCCCATCGAAAGCAGGCCATTTCTCTTCCGATTCACTATCAACACATATTTTTATTGCTGTATCTACTTACCGAGGAATGTGTTCAACTATGATGGAGTGCAGTGTCTGGTAATGTACTTCTACAGCTTAGATTTGAGAACACGATCATCTCCGGCATTATCTGATCTCCTATCATGACAAGTCATATACTATGACCTTCACAAGGATGCAAGGGCATTGCTTGTTTCAATTTTGAGATGGGGGTCGCAGACACCGACAGGCTCACTCTACGACTAGCCCTCAACTAACGCCCTATATTGCTACTAGTAATTCAACCCCTGGGCCGACGTGTAGCGACCGTAGTTTCATCGTCACGCATTATCAGGGGTCAAAAGTAAGGCCGAACATATTCTGCCGGCCAGTTCATCTAGCGCTCAACACTACATTCGATTTCCGCAAGGTTTGCATTGTGCATCAAACAAAATTCCCGCTAAACAAAACAGATAGACAGCTATGCCCTACATCAAGCTTTATTCATGCCACCTTAGCATCACCATCAGGCCGCCAATAGGAAAGCCTACCACCCGTGAAGGCCTTCACCACCTGAGGTGATAAATTTGATCAGATACCGAGAGAGGAACTGGAACAGCTTACCATGATCCTATCGTCTTGTATGCTTGGGCAAGGAATTGGGTAATGGTCAAAACATGACTTCGTCCCCTCCTCCAGCAAACATAACTACGCATTCAATCACTGAGTGTTTATATCAATTTTTCGCAGGATACAGGCCTTGCAGCACACTCCATCAATGTTTGCCAATACTTTCGTCTTAACCCCGAAGCTGTGCACAATCGATAATAGGTAGGTATCGGCGCAAAAGAGTCAAATGGAGGACTCTAGCAACGGACTCAAGCATGCCTGCTTCATATATCGTCCAGGCCATCATTATCTAGATACCGGATGATGACATATTCTCGCCTCGAGATCCAACTGTACATGATGGCTTGCACTCCTACCTAGCCTTGAATGACCTGTATGTGGCCGCAGCTCGAGGACCAGCTGGACCCCAGCCTCAACCTGCTGACGTTCTCCTTGAAGTTCTCTAGATGAGAGGTTTTGTTTCACCAGACCTAACGCTCGCTCTTGTTTTGATGAGCCCTCTGAACGACTTAATTCCGATTTGAGAAAAAGAGCGCATTTTTCAGCTTCAAGACGTGCATCTCATATTATTCACTCTTCGCTACTTATAAAGCCCCTCGTGCAGTCAAACTGTAGGGTAGTTATTTTCTACGCGTCTTTCCAGGCTAGATACGTTGTTGGACATCTGCGACGTTTAACAGGAAAGGATGAGTAACCTGCGGTCTGCTATTGCCACATGCAATCTATCTGAGCTAGTGGTGCCTACCTAACCTTCTATTAGCACAAGGCTTATTAGGCCAGGGAACCTAAAATGCATCGTACCTAACTGTCTCTACTAGTCTCCGTGAAAGCAGCAAGTGAAAACGAGTATGCGTGAGCTGGAATATTGCTCGCTCTGGCCGACCTCAGTTCGGATGCAAGGCTTCCTATTCGATGATTCAACCTGCCGTGCCAGCAGCTTTCAAACGCGAATCTCATCGCTCGCTTACTTCACAATCCGAGACCATCCTATTTTCGCATTGCCACATTATTCCCGGTTGTCAGTCATGTCAAGATTACTGCGCAAAGCGGCGGCTGTAACCGTCTCACTATTCGTTACTAGCGACCTAATCTTCGCTTATGAACTCAACATTCAGTCCTCTGGTTAGTATTCATTCTCCTGACGATGGAAGAATAAGATCATGACTAACAGGAGATCGCATCACAGATTCTATCAGAAGCGTGGCCAAACAATTAGCCGCAGATTTAATGTCAATGTATACTGGCAACCAGCCGGGACAGACACCCGGACTCCTGCCACAGCCGTACTACTGTGAGTATTTCCTAGTATCAAGGCACGATGATGGTGCTAATTGTCGCTCGTAGGGTGGGAAGCCGGTGCCTTAATGGGCGCTCTAATCGACTACTGGTACTACACAGGCGATACAACGTATAATGACATTACTCAACAAGGGATGCTACACCAAGTCGGGCCATATAATGATTTTATGCCTCCAAATCAGACGTTAACAGAAGGCAACGATGACCAGGGATTTTGGGGCATGGCAGCCATGTCAGCTGCCGAATACAACTTCCAGAACCCTGAAGACGGCAAACCGCAATGGCTAGCGTTAGCCCAAGCAGTTTTCAACACGCAAGCAGCACGATGGGATACACAGCACTGCAATGGCGGGTTGCGCTGGCAGATATTCACGTGGAACAACGGCTTCAACTACAAAAACTCGATATCACAAGCGTGCTTTTTCAACCTCGCCGCGCGACTTGCTCTTTACACGGGAAACAGCACTTACGCTGATTGGGCCGTCCAGACGTGGGACTGGATGGTAGATATCAGTTTCATCGACGAGACATACAGAGTCTACGACGGCGCCACCGTCGACAACAACTGCTCGAACATCACGCCCTACGAATTCTCCTACAACGTCGGCGCATTCCTCCTCGGGGCCGCGGCCATGGTCGAATACTCTAGCAAGGCAGGAGAAACCGGCGAAGCCACGCTCTGGCACGAGCGCGTAGACGGACTCTTGAATAGTACCGAGCTCATCTTCTTTTTTGGAAACGACACCAATGACAAGGTCATGATCGAGATCGCATGCGAATCGGTCAACCTCTGCGACGTGGACCAGCGCTCCTTCAAGGCGTACCTGAGCAGATGGATGGCGGCGACGACGAAGTGGGCGCCCTGGACCTTCGACCGCATCAAGACGCTACTGCAGAACTCGGCGCAAGCGGCCGTGAAGCAATGCAAAGGCGGCGACAACGGGCGCATGTGCGGGCTGAAGTGGGCCAACAACAGTGGCGAGTGGGACGGGACCACGGGCGTGGGACAGCAGATGGCTGCCATGGAAGTGGTGCTCGCCAACATGATCGAGCAAGCGAAGAAGCCCGTCACGGATAGGACCGGCGGGACCAGTGCCGGGGATCCCACCGCCGGCGGCAGCGACAACGGACGCGTCGACCCGGTGAAATGGCACTACGGCACCATTAACACCGGAGACCGTGCGGGCGCCGCCTTCGTGACCTTCGTCGTCCTCGCTTCTCTGCTTGCGGCGCTTGTCTTCATGATTACGGAGGAGAACAAGACGGCCGGGGAAAACTGGGATAGTTCCCGGTCTACGGTGTCGTCTCAGCCCGGCGCCCGAGAAGTTCAAGACACTGCCGCCCCCACTGCCGTGGCGATAGGTCCAGGAGATGGAAGCGCGACGCCGCGAGAAAGAAATAAACATGTCGCGACCGCGCGAAGTTCTGCCCTCAGCACGGATGAAATCACCCCTGTGAGGGCTATAGACGGCAAAAGGTCGCCATCGAAGGTGCCGAAACGAAAACCCCTCTCCAACTCATCGACCGAGTCGTCACTTCCGTCGCCGAACGGCGTCACTGAGTCTTCAGCATCGAACTCGACGTACACCATTCGCGATTCATCATCACCATCGGAGCGGCATGTCCAAGCCCGACGGAGAAACCCCCACTAGTACCGGCAGGGGTTTCTTTGGGATTCTGAATATAGTCATTCCCGAACAGACGATTGATTTGCTAGCCGTTACGAAGATAATTTGGAAGAAAAAAGGAGAGAGTTAGAATTGGGTTGGTGGCTTCGGCGTTCTGGCGCTTATCGGATTGGTGGTGGTATGGGTTTGAGAATTGAGGGGAGTGGCGTGGCGGTCTTCTGGTTGTAGTTGTCAAATCAGGGCTTTTTGCTATGAGGCGCAATAGTGGATATGGTTACCTATTGATTATCTACCTAGTTTACTTGGTCTTTTGAGCTTCGTAAAATAATGGAGTGATGCCGCTCAAGTGGTGTTCTAAATCAGGATTGTACTCAGGGTGAGACCGGTATAATAACCTGGTGGTGAAAAAGTTGCCTGCTGCTTCTTTAATCTAAACGTGCGAGGGAGGTAGTTGCCCCTAATAGAAGAATTTGTTATCGCGTAATAGTTCTTAGCTCTTTGATAGCGATCGATAGACTATATATATAAAGGAGGTCTATCCTTATCATAGTATTCAGTCTCCAGAGTGAAATTAGGTCGCCTTTTAGGCACTGATTCATCGACCTTCTACTATCATGACCTCGGACGCATCACGAAATAATGATGTTGTTCCGAATACCATCGCCTACTGTCGTCGCCTCTGTGCCGTGCCACAAAGACTAGGTAGAGAATGGCTGGAAAGGTTGGATTGACTTGGTGGACATTGACCAGGTCGTGGATGGAATTATGAAGCACATCACCAGCCCATCTCACGCGTCACACGGCCCAACATATTTTCATCGCTCTGGGGGCAATCAACTACCCGTTATTAAGCTCAAGTCGTGGCTAGAGAATCACGAGGGTAGTCACGTGAAGGGATACCCCTCGATAAATGGATTCAAAATGCGAAAGAGGCAGGGCTTGATGAGATGGTGGCAACTACCTAGAGGGTATTAGCCAAGGTAATGCGATCATATCTCCGAGGGTTCTCAAAGAGTGAACTCATTTCGACTGTTTTGTTTTGATCACCTTCAGACCATTGAAGCCGACTAGCGGCTATTATCTTCCTTTCTGTTGCCTAAAGCCAACAATTGGTAACTTGTTACCGAATCACTCATTGGATGGGCAAGGCGAAATAGAGGTGCTCTCATTCTAGAAGGTGATTATTGGTAACATTAATAGATAGATAAGACATCTTACTAACTCATCCGACGCTGACTTGGTTAAGAAATGGGTTACACGCATCCTCAGCAATCTCGTGGAACTTCGTTCTATATCACGTATCACTAGAGAGCTTTCTATTGTCAGAGTCATATACGGTGCCTTTCGGAGTCTCCTTAGTTCTACTCCGAAGTTTATCACTTCTATTGTACCTTTGCAGTAGCTTCCATGGCCTCAGAAGGCTCATCGTCATTGGTGAGAAACTAACATGACAGAACGATTCACGATCCGTGAATAGTACGATGCCAGAACATCAAAATAACCATTATCGAATTTATGAAGCTCCATTATGCTATATTAACATGTTAAGAATTTCCTAAAGTAGCTATCGTCAGGTGTAAAATCGCTCCCTAAACACTATTATTCCTTATCGCTAGTTTTTGTGGAAGCAGCTGGATGAGGTGGCCACGTTCCATCATCAGATTGCCTATAGTATGTGTTTGCTTATTCTACCAGGGCGATCTTGATTGCCGACTGTTGGGTTCAAATCGCCTAAGACAGACTTTGTGGTAATCTCCCTTGAGCTTGCTCCATAGCTGCAACTTGAACTGGTTTCATAATTTCTTCGTCCCATTGGGGAAGCATTGCAAGCGCCTCTTTTTCGAATTCGGCCATGGTTCTTGTCTCTTGGGCTTCCATAAGAATAATTTTTCTAAAGGCTTCTACCTTTAAACACGGCGTTTCATTTTCAAACGAAGCTCCCCTGTGATTCAGGGCAGCGCTTACGAATAAACAGGCGAGGTCGATCCACAGTTTTGCCTCGGTCAAATTTTTGGACCCCAGGGCTAGGTTATATTCGACTGTTTATGACCTTGTTAGTACTCCTTGTATTAAACAATACATTAGATAGGCTGAGTCTCGAGAAACGAAGTGTTGGTAGCTCTGAAACGTAGAATGGAAATAGATAATAACCCTTCATTCTTTCGTATCCGAGATTGAAGAAAAGATTTAACCCACTCATATTAGTATTATGATGTTTCATATAATTGTCAAATATAGACTGGTAGTAGTCGGTCTTGGGGAGCGGCCAGAAGTTCCAGGGTCTTGGATTAACATTATGACGTACTTCTGGATTCATCAGCCGTGCAATTTCCTTGGGGGATATCGTTAGGTTGATTTCGTGTAATAAGTCCAGCGGTGATTCAGGGACCCAAAACATGCTACGGGCCCCTGTTCCGACGTGTTTCCATAAATTCTCGCCTAATGCATTGAAACTACCTGCGTGCTGTAGGACTGCTCTTGCGAGGGCCTGGTAGTCCTCTGGGAGCCATCCTGAGCTTCGTGCAACACGTACCTTAGTCCCCTAGAGTGGTGATGCTACACATCCCATCTCCTCAAGGACACAGTAAATCTCATACAACATGGGGACCCATTTACAGCGTTCATGGTAAAAGAGTTTCGGAGAAACAATATCAAACCATTCTAATCAGCACAAGGGTGGAAGTTAGCGAAAGACCGGCTCTGCCGTATGACATGTGTCCTAGTTGAGCTTGGAATGGCTTACCCTCGTGATCTACATTATCAGTAATGCACCATGAGTGGAATTTGTTCACCTCTTTCCACAATATTTCGAAATCACCAATTCCGATACGTTTTAGAGCCACTTGAATGGGCGCCAGGATTCTCTTCCAGCCAGGCGCGTGGGTCTTCAAAGACAACCCTCCTGTTCGATGTCGCATCCCCAGTTCTACTACAAATGATAAATATTCTGGTCTAGAGTTCGGTTGAGGCGGAGAGATAGGTGACCTGATCGAACCGCGCTCCCCGGATACGTTTGCATCGGGCGAGGAGATGTGCCTCAGAGGTTGTGGAGGCAGCCGAGAATGTACAGGAGGCGGGCTAAGAGGCGGTGGAGGAGGTAGAAGTTGAGAAGCCGGGACGCCGAGTCCGAGAGTTGGGGTGGGACTTCTTAAAGCTGCAGGTGGGTTCAAGGGTTCTGGGCATGGGCGTCCTCCAATGTCGGTATGTACTGCTTGCTGTGAGAGGGGGTAGAAGTGTCTTGCAGCTGGGTTTAAAGGTCGCAAGCCAGGACGTTTTGAAATCATCTGAGCAAATGTTGGATGGCTTGGAGCCTGTTCGGGCGAGCTTGGCTTCAAATGTGCTCTGGGCCCTTCCAGTTGGGAGTCTTCATTGAGCGATATTGCCTTCAAGGCCTCTTCGAGCGGGTCTGGTTGTTCATACGTAGCACTGCGGCCGAGCTGGCCTGGCGGATTGGTCGGGTTGTCAGGGGGCGAGGTATTTGACGGTGTTGGAAGGCCAGTCGATGTTGATTCCCATGGCTCTCTAGCTCGCGGCAGTGATGACAGATCGAGTGGGACCCAGCGTTTCGCTTTCTTTTTAGGCATAATGTCTTTATAGTAAGATGTATAAAAATGTGGCTATATCTTGAATTACCGTGATAAAGCTTCTAGGTAGGGATGAGTGTTTGCGACAAGGATAGAGAGAGAGTTAGGCGTCTGAATCGCAAGTCGGTGGCTAAGGGGCACCTACATGCAAGAAGACCATTGAAGTATCCATAGTTCAGTACGTACTTAGTAAGTACCTAATCTACCCAGGTTGAATGTTACCTACCTAAGTAGGAGGTATAGAGCAAGAGGAAGTCATCAGGGCCTCGACTCGCCCCTTCTACTTAAGGCTCCGACTACACCATAACCAAGCGCCAAAACAGTCTTGACAGAGTCAGACCTACCCCGTTTGTATAATTGAAAATTACTACCTAAATTAAGTAAGTACCTACTAAGTATTATCTATCAAAAGAACCGCCTACGACGGCATTCGCTCACATCCCTTAGTGAGTGCCCAAAGAACGGCGAATCATAGTTACATAATACTGTAGCACTGTAGCATAGCAAAGTAGACGCTGAAGGCTTTTATTAAATAATTATGCTCGACCAGCGAGAGCCTTCCAGTTAAGAAACAAAGTGCGGCCTCGGCTAACCTAACCAAAACTATCCATCTATATCCTAGTACCCAAAGCCCCTATTCTGCGGACCCTTGAAGTAGTAATCGTTGGCATAGGAAGTTCCCTTGACAGACTCCCTTCGTGGGCCATAACAATCCAAATCACCAAGTTGTTCTCCATCATTCTAAGCTCCAAGGGCAAAGCTCACATTGACATTCGGCGCCTGCAGCTGCTCAACAGGCGAAGCCACAGTCCATCTCACGGTTTCCACCGTCATAGCCACCAGTGCTGCACCCAGCAGAGCTAGAGAATTGATAGCCTGCGTAGGCAAATTCAACCGGGTCGTCGTCCACGGCACCGACGCTGACGACAACAGTGTTTGGTAAGTCGCTGGTGACATCGGCAGACTTGAAGTCCTGAACAGCTAGCTTGCTTACACCACCGATGATGGCACCGACGGCGTCGACAACGCGGACGTCGAACTGATAGGCGCTTCCGGCGCCGTCCTCGTTCTTCTAGTACTGAGTGACGTGGATGCCGCAGTTACCGGACACGAATCTTCGATTGTTGACCGAGGCGGGCGAGCCGTGGGAAATGCCGGCAAGGGCCAGGGAGATGATGGCAATGTAAGTCTGCATGCTGGCGGATCTTGCGGAAGAGTTATTGCTGATAAGGGGAAAATTATGAATTTGAAGTGAAGGGAGGCTTTGGTGTTAACAATCTGAGTTGTGGTTTTTGCTTGCTGACTCTTGAACATGGACAAGGGGAAGGCGCGAAGTTTTTGGTATATTTATACTCAGTAACAGTTCAAGACCTCGCTCAGTGTTCATACTAACCTTCTCATATCTCTTTGAGCCTGCTAGCAATTTTGTCAACTGCTGCCAAGGTGTTGCGTGAGTTTCGAACAAGTGCTGGTTCCTACTACTCACCCCTTTCCTCGTTTCAGCACATTCACGAAGTTCTGCAAGTTAACTAAGGTTGCTGTTACAATCTATGCAAGCATAAGTTTCTCTTCAGCTATAAAGCCTCTCCATCTATTCGAAGATCTCGACCTTTGTAATACACAAAATCGTAGGAGCCAGGTACCCTATATAATAATTAACACCCTAGGATGGCACGGAGAGCACGCCACATGATCCTTAGTTGGGGGCTACGACCCGGATTAAGCGGGATGCCCCCAATTGTCCTCGCATAATGAGCTTACCACTAGGAGAGGTGCACCTACTGCAGGGATACTTAGAATGTTGCTACGGCGTTAGATGAAACGCTGAGTGGCATTATTCGTCTTTTGAGGCCCTGTGTTAGACGCTTTGGGATTTATTATACACCGTCCAGTCTTGCTACATTCCCATCCTATTTTATTAAGGGGGCTGCAGGCAACAGACCTTCGCTCACCTATGAGCATTTGTAATATGGTACAAAAAATTCCCAGGAACAGAGGATCAATCTACACACAAGACAGAATTAGAGACTACTGGCCGAGCTGAACCTGACTGGATGCGCTTTGAGTCGCTTGAAACCCTGTACGACGCCGCTTAATGAGTCCGTTTGACATTGGTATGTTGAAGTCTGGAGCAGAATCGCCCGCGCTACCATACTATGTAGCCGACATGGTACGTGCGGCTAGCACAGAAGACGAGCCATCATATACCATGGACAGAGAGTAATGGTGCTAGAGGGGGGGGGGGGGGGGGGGGCTAGGAACAATCCGATCCGCAGAGAAGATGCTGGCGAGGTAAATTACCATAGAGGTTGAACGAAGATTGTCATTAGCCGACTGTGACGAAACGTGAAAAGCGAAGCTTCGTGCTACAACAAGTGTCATCTTACACCACCATACTGGCAGTTTTCACCTTCAAAGAAAGTTACAGCTCCAAGGCTTGTTGTATGCAAATGTCAAGGGGTTGGTATCATGGTAGCTTCTAGGACTGGAGGTTGTGGGATTCGAAAATGGAGTCTCTTATACTACCTGTGATCCGTACGATCGTATGACCGGCTTCCACACATCACTATCACTCTACATAATCCAGATAAGATCATTCATTGAAGTTTGTTGTTCCAAGCCCTATCCTGAATTAAACTAATGAAAAGGAGACATAAAGTGACATATAGTAGTGCTGGTGTTTCAATCACATTCCTCTCAACCGCGAAAACGCCTACCCTATACAGCTATGATAGTAAGCTCAAGAGAGCCACATTGAATGCAGTCTGGTATTGTATTTAATATGATACTACTTATTATACTGCGAATGCATTGTAGAAATATGAGGTTTTTGGGCGCTTTTAATCCTAAGGTCGACGAAGAGAGCACCAAGAAGAGAGTATTACAACACGGACACGAAAGCACGAATGATTCAATCATTTATAAGGTGTATAAAGTATAATGACTTGTATTCTTAATTGAGAAATTGTTCCCAGGAATGATATGAAGTCGAACGACATTACCAGTCCTAATACTTTTCGGATTAGCGTTTCCGGGCCATTGGAGCGGATATAATGAGCGTATCACCATTTCAGCCATGGCGTTATACCCTCTTTCACTTGTTAGTCTCTCCGCATTGCCAGGCTCACTCGGGGGTCGCTGATCATTACCATCACGTTCCCCGCATGCAATGGCCTCGGAAAGCTTAAGGGCGCGGAGGTAACTACACCGGGGTAATCCCCACAGCGACCCCAAGGCGCATCAATATCTCTTCCCATAGGTGGGCTTTCCTTCCAACGAAGCTATTATAGACATAATTCATGCAAACAAGCAGAATGGCGCGACGGGGTTATAGATGCGATCGGGAGACGTCCCACGGTAATTGGTCGCCTGGTACCGAGATATAAAAGAAGATCAACTGGCAGATGGCACATCGCCAAGAGATGGTACCTTGATCGTATCAATTCAGTGTAGAATTGGTATAAAAGCCCAAGTTGATTCAGCGTACCAAGTCGAGCTACTGCATCAACGGTTAACGGAGCATATCATTACCCGACATCTTGCTCCAAAATGCGTCTGCGCGACGTTATACCAGCGGCGTTGACATTGACTTGTCTCCCTGCCGTTACCGCAAGCCCCGCGTATGTGGACAAGCAGAGGCCGAGGGAGGTCAAAAAGAGAGATAGTCCTGTATTAGCTGGGTATAACGCGGACCCGAATATTGCAGTCTTTGGAAATACGTATTATATCTACCCGACTACGGATGGGTTCCCGGACTGGGGTGGACAGACGTTTTACTGGTGGAAATCGGTAGGTACCGCCCTCGAGTGCTGGCAATGGAGACGAAATGAATGACTCTCTCGCAAGTGCTGACTCGGACGATATAGACTGATCTCGCGACGTGGACGCGTTCTGCGGAACCATTCTTGACATTGAACGGAAGTAGCGGGAATGTGCCGTGGGCGACAGGAGTGAGCAAGCCATCAACCCCTCAATCATCAACACCAGCGCTTGATGATGGTCATTGTCATTACTGATGAAGATGTCAAGAATGCATGGGCGCCTACGATTATAGAGAGATATGGAAAATACTACTTCTATTTCAGCGGCCAGAACCCAACGTATAACAGGAAGACGATCGGCGTGGCAGTGGCCAACTCGCCTGAGGGCCCGTTCACTGCCCAGTCTAAGGCTATGATCCTAAATAATGAGGCGCTCACATCTGGTCAGGCGATCGATTCTGCCGCGTTCTTGGACCCAGAGACGAACAAGTATTATCTATACTGGGGTAATGGGTAATAAGCCCGCCTCTTTCACCCTCTTTTCCCTTTTTTTTCTTTTTCCTACAAATGCTGGCGTGGCTCTCAAGTAATTAATCACGTAACCCCAGATCCCCTCTTCTGGCCGAACTAAGCGACGACATGCTCAGCATCAAAACCTCAACTCTCCAAGCCCCCACAGGCCTGACGGATTTCCGCGAGGGCTCCTTCATGATCTACAGACAAGGCGTGTACCACATGACCTATTCGATCGACGACACGCGTTCCGAGGACTACCGCGTCGGCTACGCGACGGGGCCATCCGCCACGGGCCCGTTCACGTACCGCGGCGTGATCCTGCAGAAGGACGCGTCTAAAGGGATTCTGGCCACGGGGCATAACTCCATCGTCAATGTGCCCGGAACCGACGATTGGTATATTGCGTATCATCGCTTTGCTATTCCCAATGGAAATGGAACGATGCGCGAGACTACAATTGATCGGCTGTATTTTGATGACGAGGGGCTCATTGTTCCTGTTGTGCCGACGTTGGAGAGTGTGGCGCCCTTGGGGAGTTGATGATGGTTGGTTGATTGGTTGACATGGGTAGACATGTTCCTGTCGCGGTGTAGGCTAATTAAGGTTACTCAAATTTTTGATTAATATCTAATTAGTAGAAAATACCCAAGTAGTTCAAAGCGCCACTATCTTGCAGTCAGGGAACTCCAGGTGCTGTAAAAGGGGTAAAAGGGATGTCTTGAGCGAGGGCTTTGGGAACAGGTGCACCAAATAACAAAGTCTTAATACAGTCACATACTTAAAAATTATTATTATCTATCTATGTCTCCCTTTCTTCCATGTCTGTTTGATAATTATTTCAAGACAGCTTATCTTATTAGGCGGTGAATTATTGTACCACTCCTCGCTACCGTAGCCAATTGGTGAATTTTGTCGCCCCGTAACAGACCCGAAACATAAACACTGTCACCTAACCGCGCGGCATTGCGTTTGTCAAGTCTGTGCCTGGCCCAAAAGCGTACTATATTACTGAGACATTGAACTACAGCGACGTGTTCGCATAGCAGGGTCAGGTCTACAGATCGATCTATGTTTCGGTATGCCAGATGAGTAGAGTCTTTATGTGCGTTCATGAGGCTCAAAAGTTGATTAGTCAACAAGATGGAGGCTTATCTGAGATACCGCTATTCTATGGTAGTCACGATGACAATGTTGCAATATCGGTCAGCGGATTTAAACATCCCACCGCAGTCTTGGTCAAACAACGAAGCAGTGGCAAACGACGGGGGATCGATCTGCTTACCGTCTAGTGCGTATATTTGTATCGACTCCTACTATAGCGCGTCAGTGCACCGCGCCTTTGCTACTCTAACCTTTAGGTGAATAGCGGCCGAGTCCGCCCCGAGACAAAAAAAAAAAAAATCATGACTACACAAGTGTGATGGCAGATCTCAACGAGACGTAGATCGTCCGAATGATTCATGCGGCCCAATACGGAGACGAGATTGTACTAGCATACCTAGGTAGGTTGTGTGTTTGCACATTGACCCAAGCCCGCCTCGCACGTGTACCACCCAACGGAATCGAGGTAGTACGAAAAGCATTTGCCGTGCGTCCACCCTTTCCGTAAATGGTCCTGTCAGATCAGCATATTTGGCGTATGGCCGAGGTTGACGGGTTGTAGCAGCTTCGTGCTGCGCTTCCCCCTCCATAGTGCTACTGACGCTGGCCAATGTAAGCACTCTATCCCGTTTTCATGGCAATGGGAGTCGCCAGGAAGAAGAATAATCATATCAGGAGCCTCACCTAACCCGATAGGTAATAAAACACTTCGCAATAGGTCGCCCAGACATGGCGCAGGTGTCTAGTATAGGTTGAGAAAAAGAAGAGCTGTGCATGAGAAGAAGAATAGTAAATCATGCTCATGATGTCTAGGATACAGGCTACAAATGTGTAGGAAGCGCAAACGCTATCAATTAGTTGGTACTTGGTACATCATACGAAACGACACGACAGAGAAGAAGTAGCAAGATTATATTGTGTCGGAAATGCGTCAGGAAGAGGAGTATGCCCAAATGACAGTCTTGCTACACACGGGAGACACTGATTTAAGTGCATGTACGGAGCCTGAGTATAGGTACTTAGATCGTAGCTACTATTGCATGCGCATGTGTGTTTATGCGGCATGTGCATGTACGTTTTGCCCGAATTAAGCAACAACCTCAGTCGGTTGATGCACATGGTAAACGTTGAGCCTTGCCTACTTCCTGGGTATGTTCTTAGTAGGCATATTTACCGGCTGCGCCAGACTCCTCTTATTGATTTAGTATTTCGACCGGGCTCACTGGCAACTAACCCGGTAATCACTGACATCATGTGCAAGTAATTACCCAAAAAGGCAGTCACGATAGATTACTGGAGGTTTTATACTTGGCCAGGGCGACCTCGCCCAACCCCCAGCACCTTACCCATCTCTCGCCTCTTCTTATTATTACTATCTACCTCTAGGTGGGCATTCTACTCAAACCCACATGAAAAATGTCTTGTGCCTTCCATTCTTCGCATTATTCCTTCTCCTTATGATCAATCGGATAACTGGTGCCTACTTCTTTCATAGCACATAAGCGAGCATATATCTGGCAAGCTCTTCGATGTCTCCCTAGGTATGTATCCCCTCTATTTCCTTCTTCGAGGCGTGCCCAATCTCTCTTCTTCCCTCCCTCGCACATACACATAACCTTTCGAGTGCTCTGTGTCTCCCACCCGCCTCCACTCCAGCCTGTCTCACAAGATCTCGTCAAGTCTCATTCGGTCTCATCGGTTGCTCTCCATCTACCACCTGAGCTGGAAATCGGCTGTACAATAAGGTAGCACCTAGGTTTCCTTTTCGGCTCAATCTAGGTCCTGTGCCACCAATTGCCCTATTTCACTCCTCCCCCTGCTGCCAACCTATCACCTCAAGCCACCACTTCAAGTTCAGATTAGCCTCAACTCCAGCTAACAGAATAATCGCCCTCAGAGTGCATATTGTCTATCCTATCAAGGGCAGGTTCAAGTCTAAGTTCAAAGTCAAGTTCACGGGCTAAAGCGAATGAATTCTCCAGACTCGCGGAGTCGTTGATACCAACCAACATTTTCCTGTCGACTTACCAACGGGCACAGTATAGACACCCATAGAGTTCGCCCAACAAGCTGCTCGTCATCATGGTCCCGTTCCCTACTGACGTGCCTCACTACGACGATGGCTCGCCCCTCGACGGCGGTGACAACCCGTCTACACTAGGGGGCAGCGGTGATGCCAAGACTTCCCTTACCGGCCTGGAGATTGGACTCATTGTCGGCGTCCTATCCATCGCTATAATTAGCCTTGTCTGGTTATTCTTCTGGAGAACTCGCAAAAATCGCACCTTCAGAGAAGCTCGTGTGCCTTCGACCGCCGCCACCCGAGGTCATGACGCAGAACTCACTGACGCGAGCGGCTTGCGTATCCCGACTCCCATTTCCAAGGACGAGCGAGCTAGCACTGCTGATAACGACGAGGTCTCCTCAATTGACAGACCAACCCGCCCCCAACACCGCCCAGTGATGAACTGGCCTCATTAGCGGAGTTCATTCGGGGTCAACCGAAGTAAGTCTGTCTCTCTCTTCACGATTGTTCAAATTCGAATATTCTTCAATGTGCTAATTCCGACCTCCTGTTAGTCGAGGGTAGCTAAATACCAACTCGTCTGATTTAACTCGAAATCTCAAACAACAACACTGGCCCGAGTCTCCACAGTTGCTTGAACGTCATTACCAGCTCACTTATATGTGTTGAGCGATAGTTGCTATCACGAAAGTTTTGGTCGGGTTAATTAAGGGTAGCTTTGGAGGATCTACAATGGCCCTTCCTGTTATGTCTCCTCATCATGCCAGACAGGCAGAGTAAGTTCATAAGGCTACAATAGGAACATGGGCTCCATCCAATACCTAGGCGTTTGGCGCAATTGATCAGATGGGGTGATGTACCTATCATTCATGATGAGCCTATCAGTTTCAACTTGGTGGAATCTATTCTGTCTGCGTGTATTACTAGCATGGAATGGGTAACCTTGTACCCTAAATGTTCCTCATTGGGACTCAATACATCTGATTACTTTTACGGTTCATCTACTCTTTCAGTATCTGGTCTTCGCAAGGAGAGCTACTTCAAAGTGATGATGACACCGACCTTGAAGGTCTCACTCAGGCTAAGACAATAATTTCACTACTTCACCGTTTCATGACATGTCGTCTCATTACCTGTATCTCAAGCATTGATACCCACTCCATGTTGCTCGTTGAGTTACACAACCATATCGAGGCTACCACATTGAGGTGGGGAAGGCAATCACAGCAAACGCCTAGACTCCTGTGATCCCATATTACAGCCCAAGCTTGATGAGTTAGTCCGGCACAATTACCCCTCACTAACGATGTGATCAGATTCCGATGTATCTTTCGATGATATCATAATTCTGCCTAACTGGCATTGACTCAGAGGGAGAGTGTTATTTTCTTTGAATTATGCCATGCGACCCCAACATTAAGACGCACCCTGCCTTTGAGATATGCATCTTGCCATTGCACAAACAGTCTAGACACAAGTCCAGGACAATCAAAACTACCAAAGCTACTAGTCGTGTATGGGTTCGCCGCCTCATGGGCGAGGCGGTGTGCGCTAATGACTCAAAAGTTTTCATAGTCTAAAGTGCCGCAGAGGTTTTCATTCTACATGCTGCCTCATCTTTGACGGGGCGATGCAGATGCTCTGTGGAAGATCCTTTGATGACGACTTATCTGCCTGCCTCTGAATCTGATCGGGCACTGATATTATGGCGTCATAAAGCAATCGGCCGTTTTCTTTCTACATCTCCCTTGAGAACCCGGAGACAACCCAAAGAACACTTTGGGCATCGTGTGTCTAACTGGCCGAGCATTGCATGTTGGTGGGGACTAGTCGATGGATAGATGTAGAGTGGCAGTCTTAGAGTCTTAGAACACGAGGTTTTCATTTGCTGATGTTTCTTTATCCGGCCCTAGACGGTCTGGACGGTGGCTGTATCTGATGCGAACACTGCTAGTAGGATTTTCCTCCCGCATCTCTCACTCTAGACCGCTACTCTCGTCTCGTCTATAAGAGGACGCTCATCCCGCGCTTCTTTAGGTTCCTTCTCTTCTCTTCTTCATCCCTTCCATGTCGCGCACTCCAGCCCTGGCCCCTGATATGAAAGACCCTTCAAATCAGGGTGCTGTCCAATCCTTCAATTACCTTATTCATCTTTTGTGGGCCTCCAACGTGACTGACTCCTCATTTTACGCTGATGTCCACTCCTCTGGGTACTTTCACGTTCGCCTTGGTATGTGATCGAAGTTCTTAATATATCAGAGCAGATGCATATCACGTGAACTTCCTAGCTCTTACTCCATGAGTGAGGTGATCTCTGGTCTAGCCATGTCCGTCGATCTCCACATGACCGTTCCAGGAACACGATCCGGAGTATGGGCTGGAAGAATGAGAGTGACTCATGAGCGGCTGCTATCGATGGCGTCGACAAAGCAGACCGCGAACTGTGGTCGATCCATACGTAGACGGTAGGTAGATGCCTTATCTTTTCAACCCTGAAAGCAAGGGCCGGGTCCCATGGTACTGAACCCATGGGCAGAAATAGGAGACAGGTTCTGGATGGGCTCCCCAAATCGCAGCGCCAGCAGCGAACGTCTATCGTACTGGTTACTGGTGCGGTGTCAGTATCTTCCATGATTTTCGAGCCAAGAACTTAGGGATGGCGCCTGAACATGGGCTTTCAGTGGGCTTCCAAGTCGGCGGATGCTGCTTATCCCTAACATGAGCTTGTGCCGGGCTAATCTTAAGGCAAGAAGGATACGCCGGCTTGGAAGTCTATTAAGAACCTATTTTCAGGCGCTATCCCTGAGTTCTGGGCTTGAAAGTTTATGGAAGATACAAACACCGCACCAGTTACCAGTATGACGACGCTGCTCGACGGAAGGGCCATCAAACAACATTCAATAATACAATTGGCAAGAGTATTGCTTTTGTGCTCGGGATCGACTTCGAATCATACGAGTCTTAAGATGGCATCAACATACGAGGTTGATGCAGGATGCTCATGCACTTGCCGATCGCGGGTGGAATGTTATTTATATTATCAGCCACGTCTTTAAGGCGGCTATCGACCAAGAAGTTGAACGGAACACATCGACCTTGACGACTTAAGACTAAGAAATCCGCTGTGCCAATCATCTCGTCAGAATTATCCACGCCGACGTGTACTGAAGGAAGGGAACCCCTTTGTTGGCAGCTCCAGCTAGTGCTGAACCGAATTCTCGAATCTTACACACTACAACCATCGGCACCAGAAGCCAGCTCCCCTATCATACTATCGCAGCAATAGCCAACGGCGGTATGTACACATGGAACCGTATAGGTAGCTTTACAGCTAATGAATCTAGTCCACAAGACCCATCCGACAACATTGGCATCTGGTTGATTCTACAAGACCTCCGTGTGCGCACCGAAAGGTGGTTCAGGTGACTCCTTTTCCTGTGCGAAACGGAGCTTTGGCGCATTGGTCTCCCGTAATGGGCCCCTTCTATTACGAAGTGTAGCATCAAATGGTGGTATCGATGTCGAACTCTTGCACAGGGGAGAGCGCCGGTTCTGGCGTTCAGGGCAAAATTCCCGGAGTTCATGAATCATGCTGCGAAGAAAATTCCAGGTGTGTGTGAGGGCACCCAACTCAGCCGGACTTTGCTTCCAAGGAGTCGAAATTTCAATCAAGAAGGATCATGGAGTCTGGACCTGCCACGAGACCGGATATTGGAGAAGATTTCGACATTCCAACGTCGCCGAGTGTACAATGTAATGGGAATTGTCAGGTTCGAGACAATCCATACAAGCCTACGAAATATGGTCGGCCTCACGCTGCTGATCCTCTTCGCATTCGTCATTATCTACAACTATCACCTTACTCTGGCCCTTGCCCTTGACATTGGCCTTGATCTTCTTTTGTCCTGCTTTGCTTTTCCGCTTTACCTTGAGCGGACAGGACTTCGTTTATCAATCACTGACTTACTACCTATTCTCATAGTATACAAGGTAGAGAAAGGTATTGGGACAGGTGGCGTAACATGGCCCCAACCCCAATTGTACCTTCGTTAACCATGTCAAATATGAAGGCCAAGGTAGGATTTGGGCTGACTTGCGTCATATCTCTCGAGAGCTCCCTTACATTGTATGCGATGAGAATGGGTGAGTAAGGAGGTAATTCATAAACCTATCTTGGTAAGCGGTAAACATCACTATACACCAATAAAGAAGTTAACAATCGATAGGCTCCGTGTCGATGAATGCGAGCTAGATTGGACGCTATTCCTACTGGAATAGATATGGGAACTTTGATGATGAGTCTATAATAGTAGGCAGACCGTTTCGCCCCCTGTATACGCTACACTCTCTACCTCGACTAGCCTTTCTCAACTAGCTAATCTTCGAGAGTCACGCTGGAGGCTAGGGTACGATCTGGAGGCCTGGGATTGGTGCCCCATGGAAGGATCGCTAAATGGGAGAGGATGTGATCATGCTGAAGACGACCAGCTCTACCAACTCTACCGGTTGATGCACTCCAGGCTCCAGATTCTAACCCCCTTTCCGGCCATCAGCTCGCCACAGAGCACATTTGCATAAAGACCTGGCTCAGTGATCGTAGCTATGCGGGCGTTGTTTGTTGTGCACGCTCCGAATATGCCGATCACGGTCTTTCTTGCGTTAAAGAACAATGTCTTGTCATTCACAGAACGCAATCTTCTGATGAACCGGCCCATGGAGTTGTCGCATTTCTCAAGGAACCGACGAGCCTCTCTCAAAGGAAACTGCCCCTGGAATTCTCGACACGGATTGCTAGGTAACCTTCCGGTCCTTGTAGAACTAATATGCATGAGGTCAATAATTATCAACGGAGTCCTGCCCAAAACCGAGCCATGGTTTTTCTCTGATAAGTTGCCTATGTCGGTCTTTTCTAAAGAGCAGAAAAGAGTTTGGAGGCTTTAGTGGACCTGATCTCTTCTTTTTCTTCAGTCTTTTGTTTGAATTGGAGCCTAGGTCGGAAACTTCTTGTGTGGGTTCTGGCTCTGAGGCCCGTTTCAGGCTGTGTCCTCCGCTCGGAGGAGCCGGTGGTCCTAGAGGCCGGAGCATCCGGAGAGGAGGCCGATTCGTCCACCTATACCTTTTCTGCAACTGTTCGTCTGCGATGTTAGAACCAGTCATCGTTAAGACGCTGTGAAGCCTTGCCTGCGATTACCGACTCCGCAATGCCTACTTACGGTACTGGAGGGTTCTCTGGACTGCGGTAACAACAACTCGGACCCCCAACACAGCGAACGACCTTAAGCAGCCATTCTCATGTGTTGTCTCGTCTTAGTGATTCACATCCACCAAAACGACTCTTTGAAGGCGAGCGATTTCCCCTTGTTAAAAACCGTTTTCCCACGATTTTTATGCATTGAAGTAAACCCTATTGGTCTAATGCCCAGTGGGGACGAAGCCTGCAGGAGATAGGCTCAACCTAGACTTCTTGTGGCTTTAGAACTATTATTTCACGAGGTTATCGATGGGAAACTTAGTGGTCAGGTTAAACGTAATTCAATTCGAGAATGGCTTGCCCGACACTCTTCATACCCTGGCCGGACTTTTTCACATCCCTGATATCTCAGTCAGCTACTAAGTGGCTGAATTGCGATTCACTTAGGTAGTCTCATCTTCCGGGCACATTACTTCAGCATTATAGAGCTATTTACATTCTAGCTTGACTTAAAACTTTAAATATATCAGCTTCAATAAGCTATTGCTGTCCATAAATCACTCTGTCGAGTTATCCTTTATTTACTTATCACTTTATTTTATTCAAAGACGATAACGGAGTGCAACAGTCTTACCTCGGAAAGGTCCTATGATTAGCATAGCAAATATAGACTATTTTAGCGTTCTCTTACGGACATAGAGAATGTTATACGGGAGCCTGCGCGCATACGGTAGCTCACTAATGCTAGGCCCTACAAGATGCAATAGTCTTTTACGTTCATATTTATATGATAGGCAATAGGGCATATTACGTATGTTTTAGATATGAAATAAATCAGTCTTCTAAGAAATTCGAGCTAAACGACAAAACAGAGGGCTTAAGGCCGAAGAAAATACTGTACATATAGACTCACTTCTAGGAGAATATGAGGGTCTTCTGGATGGTCAAGGGTCCATGTGTCAGGTGTGTCTGTCCCAGAGTGAATGGAATAGCCTACGCAGTCACATAGCAGGTAGGTAGAAAGGGGCCAGTAGCTATAGGGTGTCATCTATTCACCTGACACCATGCAATCATAGAATATCGTTTTCACATTGAGTCATTCTCGAAGCCCTTCATTCAGCCCTTATGATAAAGGTAGATCAAGATGCGGGATACGATGAGGGCAAGAGACTCGCCGACGAGAACGTGAATATGGCGGATCTGTTGATGGCCGGGTTCTTGGAAAATATATCTTGTTGTTGGAACTCCGGTGGCTCGGGAGTATAAATAGTCTTATTTCAGGGTTTCCCACAGAGAAGAAACAGCATTCACCAGCCATCCACCGGAAGTGCGAGCTTGAGGTGAGTGGCTACGGCGAAAAGGTGTCATACTCATTTGCCCGTGAGAACTAGTAAGCGGTACAGTGGGAAAGCCGTGCGCATCCTCGCGCGGGCCATTATGCGTAAATGCTCGCGGTTGGCTGTAACGGCCACCCTGCTTGACGCGGTACGGACGCTCACGATAGGTCGACTGATGAGCCGATGAAATGGTGTTCTTCACGGCTTGGAGATTCTTTCCGAAATGTTCAAGCTCGTACAGCTCCTTGACCTTGCGCGCAACACCCGCCTCGTCCAGGACACGATACTGAGAGTCGAGCTTATTGTTCATGTTTCTAGTGAGAACTTGCACAAGCTGTTCGTGGCGCGCGCGGTCATCTATCAAGGACTCGAGGCGTGTGCGGCTGCCACCTACCTGCACCTTGGCTTCCTCGTCGCGGATCAGCATGTCGAGATACTCCAGTGTCGCATCGTTGTAGGGCGTGATAGAGTGTTTTTTAATGAAGACGCCAAAGCTGGCTGCTGCATGCTGTATCTTCTTATGCTCGTCTTTGTACTCGGCGATTAGCTTGTTGAGGTTTTCGATCGCAGTCTGCCGAAGAGCAACGTGGTCAGCGTTCGCCTGCAGCTGTCTCTGCACTTCTGTGTCCATGACTGTTGCCATGTACTCCTCAAGCTCGTAAAGAACATGGAGGTGCGACTGCCATTGGTGATTGCACCTTGAACAGTGGTCATTTCCACCGAAGGCGGCGCAGCGAATGAGCCCAGGGTGAGCTACCTGGTCGGCCTTCACGTCTTTAAGAAAGCAGACCGGATGGCAATGCGATTTGTAAACAGTGAGGACCTTGCCCTCACCACTTCCGTCATCTTTCAATTCGATGCAGTTCGAGTCCTTGCACACTGTACGTGGTTTATCGAGCTGCTTGGATCGCAAATTGATTCTTTGGAGATTGACACGCTTGCGGAGATTATCCCCGGTGATACGGGTATCTTGCAGTTCTTTGATCTTGTCTTTCGACATAGCAATGTTCTTATGGATCAGACTTGCTATCTCAGCCATTGGCTTAGTCAGGTCTGATATCAGCTGCCGAGTGCCGTTGAGACTGATTGTACTCTGAACTCTATGCGGTGACTTCGTCTTGAAGTAATCAACCAACCTCAAAGTCTCTTTCCGTGAATGTTGCCAACTGCGGCGGAAGTCTTCCTCGTTCTCCATGAACACGCCTTGCTTGAAGGCTGCGAGGTAACGGAAGCTCTCCGAGTCAAAACAATATGTGGTATGTGTGGTAAGATGAAGACCGATATCAGCGTGCTCTTCTAAGAGGGTATCTAGGGGGCCGAATGTGTCTCCCGGGGTGTAATTAGAAATGCGGGTGTTTGTGAAGCCGAAAGCCATGTTGCTCGCAGCAGAACGGTGGAGATGCGTCAGCAACTCCTTCATGCAAAAGTTGAAGGTAACAGTCAATCGCGAATTGTTTGATTTCAACAGAATAAGGATACCGTGAAGTTCATCGTAGCTACTGAGGGTTGCAAGAATGTCGGCCATGTTCTTCTTGTCATACTGAATCCCGCGAGTGTCGCCAATCCCAGGCGTATCTATCAGCCGGATAGTCCGACTACCTATAGTCACTGGGTAGACTGTGGTCTGTTGGGTTGCTGAAGCTCCTTTGCTGCCATCCTTTTCATCCTCCCTCATGCCAACCTGGATCTTGATTTGCTGAATCTTTCCATCGGCACTGTCCCTATTCATGAGCTGTGTAGAGAATGAACAGGGTATGACGGAATGTAGCTGATATGTTGCTTTGGCATCATCGAGTGACTCAAATGTCAGATAGTTGACGAAAGCATTTATAAATGTTGATTTGCCAACTCCTGTCTCTCCCAAAATTAAGATATTGACATTGTCGGACTGCGAAAGTCCTTTTAGTAGAGAAAGCAATTCCTGTTGATCACACTGTTCAAATCCCGGGCCGTGGCTTGACTGGTTGCATTTGAAGTCGTAGTTACTGTACAAACTCCGTCCGCAGTCGCAGTACAGATACTGGTCTGTGAACCCGAATTCGATCGGAGCAAAGCAGTGGTAGCAGATCCAGTCGTGAGCATGTTCCCGATCACAGGAGCGGCTTGGGCAGGGTATTACGATAAAGCGTCGCTTGAGGGGCCGTTGAATATCGTGGGTCTCGAGTGTGCTGTTATTGTAACGTGCGAAGCACGACTCAGCCATCCAGCGGCGTCGTTCAAGTACATCTTCAGAAACCTCTACTCCTTTCTCATAGGTCGACACGTATGAGCGTGACAATTCTTGTACTGTGGAGTCAAGGTCGACAAGGACGTAGACGGTATCGGGCTCACGGTGATGCAGCATCTCTTCAAAAAGATCCTTGTTCGCTTTCCAAGTCTCATGGTCTTTCATGGCTGGCTGGCTATAAAAGAGAATATGGGCTCTTTTGCCATTCGTTGACCTCATAGCTGCCTCTTTCGACTCAACATAGATAGCGCCTTTCCTAGTAGCCGAAAAGGTAAAGTCGATCTTGTTGCGCTGCCCTGCGGCTACAGAAGCAATTTCAGAGGGAGAATTCTCTCCCTGGGCGTAAGATCTGTACAGTGAGTCGAGCTCCTTCACCTCGGCTTCGCCGCTCCGTACCCTAAACAGTGCCTCGGCATACTGTTGCACCATGCTTCGCTGGGCTCCCCGTAGTTTTCTTCGCCACGTATGTGTCTCTTGGAGGTGTTTGGCTGGACAGATTTGATTATTCAGGGAAACCAAGTTGCAGTAATCACTAAGCTCGCGGTCGCACGTGACAAATTGGTCGAAAAGTCGAATGAACTTTTGCGTGGACTCAGCGCCGACTGCGACGTATGGGGAGCTGATGGCACTCTCTACTTCCATAAACAGTCCAATCATGCAGAGCGGGAGCAGTCTGTAAACCATTGCTCGACCTTTCTTGAGATATTCCTGCTCTATGTGTAAGGGGATCAACTTGATGTGGTCATAAGCTTCTTCAAGATCTTTCATCAGAACCCCACCGGATTCGAAGACATCACTGTACGTGACGATTTCAAGCGGAAGCGTGATAGAGCTCAGGAGTTTCTGACTGGCTACGGCGTCTTGCTGGATATTTTCAATTGCTGACTTGAAATTCGTCACTTCGGTATGAAACTGGGCTTCTGCAGTGGCGCGGTCGGTATGAGTCGTGAGTTGATGCTTGATCGCGATGATGCTTCGGATTCCCCATTCGATGCCAGTGACAAGATGAGTAGCCTCTTGCCTTGCCAACACACTTAGATCAATGCTAGTTAGTGGCTGAATACGCATGATCTGGAGTTTCTCTTGCACTACAGTAACTTTGTGAACAACGGTGGCGTGCAAGAAGTTGTAGCTCCGTCTAGCGTCGTTGAAGTAAGCCCCGGAACCTTTAGGCTGCACGAAGCCGGCAATTATACTGGCTCCTTGATCAAGTTCGATGTCCAAACAATCAAGCTTGGTTTGATATCCATCTTCACTGATTATACTGACCATGGGCGCCGTATCCAAAAGATTAGTAGTCGTAACTTCCCCTTGAGTCATCCGGTAGTCTGCTTTGAACAGACTAGATGAAACGAACTTGTCGTTTCTGGCGTCGTACAGTGTCCCCAAGGGAACCGTCGCGCCTAGGGCAGATCGCTGAGTATAGTTGTCCATGACGTAGAAACCCTTTTCTAGTGGACTTTACACAAGTATGGCGGTATGCGAGGAAGTAAATTTCACAAGGAATTGATTTGAGAGTGGAGGGAAAGTTGCCCAGGGGGAAGGTAAAGCATGAAACTGGGTTATTCTCTTTTGGGATATCGGTTATGCAATATTTGTGACATACTTCAAGTGGTACATCGCGTGGAAGCAGATGTGATAACGGCTCACCTTTATGGTAGGGGGCCTGCATGTACCGGGCAAAAGTGCAATTCCAGGCTGATAGGCCAGTCTGCCCAACCCATGCGATTCGGAGAAATAGGCAACCCTCGCAGGAGCCCGCCTATGTTAGCTAAATGCCGAAGAGAATCAAGAGACGATACCATATC
Source organism: Xylaria sp. FL1042 (assembly GCA_022495085.1). Classification (NCBI taxonomy): domain Eukaryota; kingdom Fungi; phylum Ascomycota; class Sordariomycetes; order Xylariales; family Xylariaceae; genus Xylaria; species Xylaria sp. FL1042. The sequence continues at coordinate 54,835 of MU380313.1, forward strand.
CATTCTACAGACTAATTCTTATTGAATCGCTTATTCTTTAACGATAAAATTGATTTCTATTCGGGCCTTTGATCCCTTGCAGTTTGAGTGTTCTCAATGATCACATCAATACGAAGACTGAAATCAAAGTCAAACAAAGGTCAACCTTATGGGGATCCCAGAGGGTTGGATGATGGAGAAACTCCATCCGATGAATCAGAACTGGGTGACTCTACACTGTACGAAAACTGGATCAAAAGGAAACCTGGTCCAATTCGTTTTCAAGCTGGGCGTTACTCACAAAAGCCTTGGCTATCCAAATCGCTTGAAGCATGGATTCTCGCGAGAAAATTGCAGGTTCCAGACTTTGAAAAGTACGCGCTCTCCGAGTTTATTCAGAATTGTTCTCTTGCCGCTTTTGGACCATGGGATTATATCGAAAGAACGATTCCACAGGGATCACCACTGCGCCGCTTTAGCGACTACTGGGTGGCTTGGAACTGCTTCTTGCTGCGCGGTAGCGCATCCGAGTTTTCAGGACTTGATGCTATACGACTAGTGAAAAGGGTTAGTAACTCTACAGTTGACCCGCGCAGCGCTCCGCACAAGCAAAGTAATATTTGACTTGACTGGCAAGTAATTTGACTAATTAAAACAAAACAAAAAAAAAAAAATTATTTAAATTATTTGTTAAACTAAGCAAACGATTATTAATTAAGCCAATTACTTGCAAATAATTTAAGCAATTTCTTATATTTTTTTAAATTTTTTATAAAGGTTTTTTAATAAGAAAAAGTTAGTTAAAGTTATATTAACTAAAGGTCTTAACCTATTTATAGCTTATTATAAACTTTTACTTATTTTTAATTTTTATTTATTTTTATATTTAAAATTAATTAACTTTGCTAGTTATTTTTAACGCTTTAATTTAATTTATTTATAGCTTTGCGCGCTTTTTTTTTTAATATTATTTTTTATTAGATTTATATTTAATGCGGTTAAACCTCTCGATTAATATTATTTTTAGCTTAGCGCTAATGTTTTTAACTAGGTTTTATAACTGCGAAAGCAAAAGGTATACTAATATTAACTAACCTTTTTTAACTAACTTTTTTAACCTTAGATTTTTTAACATTATTTATTTTTATATATTATTTAAACTACTTTTATATTACGGTTTAAGTTATAAAAATGCAATATTTATAATTAATATATTTTTAGCTTTTTAATTATTTATTTTTTAATTAAGTTTTTATATTTTGTTAATTTTAGTAAATAAATATATATTTATAGTTATTTTATTATTTAAAGATTTTTTTATATTATAGCTAACCTTTTTAATAGCTTTAGTTATTTTTTAATAATAATATTATATACTTTGCGATTTTTATTAAAAGGCTTATATTTTTAAAATTAATATATTTTAAGCTTTACGCACTTATAATTTTTATTTATTTTTATTAATTTTATTAAAGTGCAGCTTTTAAATAAGTTAATAAGTAAGTGTTTTTTTAGCTTTATTTATTTTTGTTTATAATATTTATAATTATAATATTTATATTATAGCTAACTTTTTTAATAGCTTTTATTATTTTTTAATAATAATATTATATATTTTATAATTTTTATTAAAAGGCTTATATTTTTAAAATTAATATATTTTAAGCTTTACGTATATATAATTTTTATTTGTTTTTATTAACTTTATTAAAGTATAGCTTTTAAATAGGTTAATAAGTCGATATTTTTTTAGCTTTACTTATTTTTATTTATAATATTTATATTATAGTTAACGTTTTCTTGCGCTTATATTATTATATATTTAATAATATATATAAAAAAAGTAATATTTTTAAAATTAATATATTTTAAGCTTTATATATATTTAATTTTTATTTGTTTTTATTTTTTCTTTTGTTTTTGTTTATAATAAGCTTAATATATTATTATTTTTTTAGTTTTTATTATATAATCTAGCGATATTTACAGCTAACTATTAAAAGAATTATTAAAACGCAAATATTTATTATAATTATTACTGCTGCTATTATTATTATTATTATTTATTATTATTAATATACCGATTATGCTATTAGTTTTAATAGCGCTAATAATATATTAATAGTTTTTAATTATTAGTTTTAGCGCGCTAGCTATAATATTTTTATATAGCTATTATTAAGTATTTTTTTAAAGTATAATATATTATTACTTATAAATAAATAATACTTTTTTATATATATTTACTAGTGTTAAAAAGTTAACCGATAATAAAATAGTTTAAAAATAGTTAATAAAAAGTTTTTTAAACTTTAAACTACTTGTTTATTATTGTAAAAGCTTATTTAAAATTAAGTTGCTTTTTTATTTTTTAATTTATTTTTTAATACTTTTTAAAAAAACTTATTTTAGGTTTAAATATTAAATAAAAATTATATATTTTATGCTTAGTTAAATGGTTATATAATTTTAGCTATACTTAAATATAAGGCTTATTTTGTTTTTATTAATATTAGTTTTAATAGTTTAGTTTTTAAAAAAAAAAAAAAGGTTTAACTATATTATATTTATAATAATTATTATAAAATAAAAGTTTTTATTAAAAAAGCTATTAATTTAAGCAAATATTATTTTTATTACTATTATAACTTTAATATTAATTTTATTTTATTTATAATAGCAAATTTTTAGCTTATAATTATTATTAAGTAGTTATTGTAACAGGGCTGGCGGTCCCTGCAGGTGCCAGGCACCTGCGTAGTAGTTGACCTAGGCTGTTGCGGCCCGTGCGCACCTGTCATACTGGCTATATAAGGGGCTGTTGGCCGCAGGCCAACCTACTTACCTACCTACTTCACCTTTTTTTTGAACACATCCTACTTCATAGTCACCTACATTTAGTCATACATAGTCAATTCAGCCCTTTATATAGTCATTTTCAGCCATGTAGGCCCTACTAGTTGTTTTTTGTTGTTGTTTTTGTTGTTGTTGTTTTAGTTGTTTTTTGTTGGTTGGCTCTGCTATCCCGACGTATTATAAGCTGCAGCATTATTTTTTTAAGTAGTTAAGTTAATAAAATAACAATAAAAACAGCTAATTATTAATTTTTATACTACGCTTAGTATTTTTTTTAGCGCGCTTAATATAAAGCTGTTTATTAATATTTTCTAGTTTTTTAATTTTAACTTAGCACTTAAATTTAATATTTTTGCTAATATAATAACACGCTAAGTTAAAAAGGCTTTTTAAGTAGCTTACAAGGTGGTTATTTTTAAAATAGCTAGCGCAAAGTTTAAAATTAATCTTTTTTTTAATTTTTAAAAGTTTTTTTTTAAAAAAAAAATTGTTAATATTATTGCTTATTATATTAATTAATATTTTAAGCTATATATTAAGCTAATTAATTTAAAGCGCGTTATAAGACTTTATATAAACAATAATATTAAATATTATTTATATTAAATAATTAACAACTATAACATTAAAAATAAATTAAGGTTTTTTATTTTTAATAACGCTAAAACTAATAATAAAGCTTTTATTATTTTTTTTAAAAATTTAAATATTAATTTAAAGCTTTATTTTAATTATAAAAATTTTATTTATAAATATAAAATTTGCTGCTAAAAATATATTATTAATATTATTATTTAATGCTTTATTTTTAACTATTTAAACATAAATTTTTTTAAATTTATTATTTTTTTAGCTATTAAAAAAAGTTATTTTATTAATATATAAATTTATTAGTTATTTTAATAGCGTAATACTTTTTAAAAAAAAGTTTAAAGCTATAGCTACGCTAAAAATATTTTTTTTTAATTAATAAACAAATTTATTAACAATAAAAATAATTTTATTATTTAAAACTTTAATATATTTAAAATTATTATTATTTTCACTAATAATATAAATATATTAAAGCAAAAACTAATAATTAAAGTTAAAAATATTATTTATTAAAAATTTTTTATAGCTAAAATTAAAAGCTTATTTATTTTTTAAAAGTTTTTTATTAAATTATATTTTATTTTATATAATAATTATAATTTTAATAAACGTATTTTTATTAAATATAGCTTTATAGCTAAAAATTAAAAAGTTTTTTATAAAATCGACAAAATTTTAGATTTTTTTTTTTAATAACTTTTTAGCATAAAAATAATTATATTAATTTACTTAATATTATAGCTTTTTTTAAAAAATTAAAAAAATATTTATATATTTATTTAGCATGCTTTAGCTTAATTAATAAAAATAATAATTTAAAGCTTAAAGCTATTTAAATATAGTTTTAATTATTTTTTTTGCAGCTATATACTTTTTACTAGTTTTAAAAGCAACTTTATTTTATTTAATATAGTTTTAAAATTATAACTACTATTTATATTTGCAAATAATAGCGCTGCTTTAATAATTATTAGGCTAGCTTTAACTTATTAAATATTAATTATATATATAAAATTTAAAATAACCTAAAAAAAGCTTATAAAAAGCTTTAAAAATATCGTTAAATATTTAATAAAATATTTATTTATTAAGCTATAATTGTTTTTTATTTTAATATAAAGCTAAAAAAGCTTTGCTAAAAAAATTTTTATAAAGCTAATTATATATAATAATAAATAACTATATATTAAAAATAATATTATATTAATAATATAGCTTTTAAAATTATTATTACTATTATATTTATTAAAGCTTTTTATTAAAAACTAATAAATAAAATATATAATAGCTATAATTTAAACAATAACTTTTATTTTTATAAAAACAAATTATAATATTATTTAAAAATAAAAAAAATAAGCTATATAAAATTTAACCGCGATTTTTTAATATAATAGCAAAAATATAAAAAATAGTTTCTACTATTATATTAGTTTACTTTTAATATATTATTTATACTAGCTATATTATTAAAATATAAAAAAGTTTTTAGCTAAGCTAAATTAACGTTAAATTTTTAATAGTTAAGCTTTTTAATAAAAACGTTAAAGTTTATTTAATACTTTTAACACTAGTTATAAAACAATTTAAAAAGTTTTTAAGCTGCTATTAAAAGTAAAAATAACTAAAATAAATAAAATAGCCTCTAAAATTACTTAACCTATATGTTTAGCAAGTAATTAGGCCAAATTAAATATAAAAACCAGCCAAGTCAGTCAAATACACCGAAATCAAGGCTCAAGTCAGTCAAAGTCAGTCATGAGGGCTTTATTTGACTTGTTTTGCTTGTGCGGAGCGCTGGACCCGCGCATATATGATATCATTCATTGGTATGAGAGCTGTGGGGACAACATAGGCTCACGCTGCTCTCATAACCCTATGACTCGGAGCGAGGAGGAGTTCGAGAGGCAAAAGCTTGTCAGGGAGGAAGAACCCGAATGGGGCCAATCATGGGAGATGGATCGACTGCGAGGCATTACGGGTGAGTCTTTCTATCCGCCCAGGCTCCCCGCCCCGCGACCACAAAAGAGTACGAGAGCAGTATCCCCAATACCCCTTCTGTACTCTACCCATGCTAGTCGGAGCTATTCGCCAGTTCAAACCAGCGGAAGAAACTCCCAAAACAACTCGAAACAAGCATTCTTAATTATAAAGTCATTATTCGTGGCTCGATTAGTAATACCGGTATGCTACTGCGATATCGTACGTCTCATACTATTACTAACAGACAGACATAGGGCCTATTCACTTTGTTGCAGGTCATCATACTCACCCTTTGCGTCGCTTTACTGCATAACGAACAAGAGGGTATTGGATGGGGCGCAAGGAACTATTCAGTCTTTGTCTCTACCGTCGGGTTCCTGACCTCGAGCCTAGGATTGGTATCATATTTCCTGCGAGGTCCATATTTTGAAAAGGATAAACGTCTACTTAGGGGATTTCAGGTTATTGCTCTGAGCTATCTGATTTTTGGGTTCATAGCTGGAATTGTTCTGGCCACTAGCATTAACTCTTGTTGGCATGTGAGTTTTTTCCATATCTGGGGTATTTGAAAGGCTGCTGACCCCAAATACTCTTAGCTTTCCAGGGTACCGTCACTTAGAATCTCTCCATCAGTCTGTATGGAAACAACTGCCTTGGGCATCTTCACTCTTCTCAGTTTACCCGCGGCCGTGTTATTTAGCTATTACTGTTCTCATAGATACAGAAGAGCAAACCACAACCCCTAGCTAGCTCTCTCCGTGGTGTAGCAGCACCTTCGCCGTAGTTGGAATTTCCAGGCAGGATAGAGTTAATTACATCGATCATTATCCTTGACACCCGTATGGTTAATTCAAACACTATTTCAACAACGCAACTGCATTTTCAGTGTGGCTGGCTTCATATGGTACTTCGGATTTGGCTACTGTATATTCAATGAACAGTTCATGAAACTAATGTTCTATTCTTGTCCTCCATCACTGCCTTGTAGACAACAACCTCATTTCCTCGAACATCAACACAGAAGTCTTGCATCCCTTTGCCTTCCGTGATTTCTTCCTCTTCATCTAGGTAAGCCTCGACCAGTCTATCCTCTACAGCCTTGACCGCCGTAGCGAGACTCCGAGCACCAAGGTCTGGATTGTATTCCGCTGCAGCAAGGTTACGACAAACAGAGGCATCTTTTCGAACACGGAGACGAATATTTCCTAGAAGTTGCTCACGTCCGTTTTTGGGCAAGACTACTGGCGCTTTCACCTTTCGACACAACTCTTGAAGGAATTTGTGAGCTACAACTGCTTGCTCCCCTGAGCTAAATGGAAGAAAGGGAATGACTTCCGTGATACGCCCGGCAATGGGGGCCTGTTAATTCACGTTGGAGTCAGCGAGTGGGTGTCGAAGATTAATACTTTCAACTTACGCCAAACTCTTCGATGAACTCTTCTCTGAGCTCTCGAGATAACTGCTTGCCTAACTTCTGCTTCGTAGTCTCGTCTTCACCCAAGATGTCGGGATTACGGGCACTGAAGCTCTTGATGGTAGGGTCCAATTTATTTGTGGCCAATATCCAAATTGTCTTCGAGCAGTCGACCTTGGATCTGTTGCGGCGGTCTTCGTACTCACCTGCGGAGTATTCTCGTGTTAACTCATAAAACCCCAAAGTAACCAGGGAAGCACTGACCGTTATCGAATGGTAGCAATAGAGCCTGGTGTATATCAGAAGTTGTTTTCTCGAACTCGTCAAGAAATACGATGCAACGCTGACCGGAGTGGTTGGCGAGGAAATTATTGATCGAGGAGCCCTTTTCAGCTGCTACATAGGGCTCTCGCGGACCGAAAAGCTCGATCTCACGCTTGACGATAGTGCAGTCGACAACTTCGAGATCCAGATGGAGCAGGTGTCCCATTCGTCTTGCGAGCTCTGTCTTTCCGTGGCCGCTAGGGCCAGCGAATGCCAACACTAAGGGCCGCTTGTTCGGTATTACGAGATAGCTGAGTAGTTTCTGGAGAAGCCGGCTGGATGCTAAGGTTTGACCAACAAGGAAGTATGGGATGCCCAATATTGGTTTAGCCTTCTTCAACTCGGCGACCTGTCGGTGTCGGACGGATGCCTTCTTGATCTTCGTGGCTCGGTCTAGGTGGTAGCGCTGCGTAAGGTTCGCCGTTTTTTGAAGACGGCTCCTTGCAGCCTGCTTGCACCAACGTATGGTATCACTGGCACTCTCTGTTGTTTCTGGTGTTTGACCGTGTTCAGGAAGATCTTGATAATAAGGGGCGTAAAGGTCTGAAGGTATCACTACCGGGGAGGCCCCAAGGCTGAGGAGTGTAGCAACAATTGTCGTGGTGTCCTGTTGAATAGTTTCACTATGGACAATAGCAAAAGCCAATAGGGGAGTACCCGAAGGCTCATGGATAGCGCACACATTGGCACCATGCTCAACAAATGTTCTAACAATCGTGTCATCGTTTCTCGCGACAGCGTAGAATATTACAGGAAACCCGTTGACTGTTTCGTTAATATGCTGCTTCACCGTTTTTGTGTCGTAATATTCTAAGTATGCTGTGATGGCCTCGATGCTAGATCCATGAGAAGCAGCGCCGACAAGATAATTAAGACTGAACTCATTCCCGGGCTCCAACTTTATTAATGGATCAAACGAGTGAGGCAACAAGAAATCCCACTCTTCGCATCCCAGATCCGGGGATTGAAGGTCAGGGGTATCTAAATTATGAAGTGATTCTGTACTTTGTGTTTTCGATACTGGTGGTGTTGGAGTCGTTGGTTCGATATTTGTTTTGTGATGATTCGTAGGAGGCGGTTGAGGTTCGAGATTTTGGACACTCGGCGAAGAGCGACCTGAAATTTGGGATCCTTCGGTGCTGGAGGCTCGTCGCAAGGGATCGTGGTGACTAGAAATTGAGCTGGAAGGCAAAGTAGTAGGACCTGTGGGATGAGAACTACCCAATTGGGGCGGTGTTGGAGACGAAGGGGGCAGATATTCCATCAAAAGTTGATGATATTGTATAGCGCTATTTAGATCGTTCCTATTACGCTAAGGATCTGTTAGCTAGCGAACATAGTTTGTGTGGACCAAAGGCACATACTCGAAGTAACTCCCGAGCTCTAGCTTCGGAACAGTTGCAAGACCTCATTAGGTCGAAAACTTGCTTGGGGTCATATAGAAAGGTCGGTTCTGTCATCTTATCTGTCTACTAAACTTTGAGCTTCGGATGCTGACAGAAATACAATGCTAAATAGAGTTTTCTTGCATTTATGAGCTGAAAAGAAGTCGTAAGGATCTAGGATGACGATCAGTGTTGGAAGTCTCCAAGACTTCTAAGATTATTATCTCTATCTGTTCATTCCTCGGTCGAATCTGCCTAGGTTCCAGCAGACCTGAGGTAACGTAGGCTCTCCGTGAACGCCCTGGATCATCTACGTACATGTTTACTCCTGCAAAGATCACACACCACAGCGAAGCGTTCCTTCTGGAGATTTTCTAGTACTCCCTATAGAAATCAACGCTCATCGCTTTAACAGGATCTTTTTATTCACAGCTATGTAATTCCGCTTTGAAAATATACAGTTGAGAGGCATGTCGAATATGGGCATTGTTAAGTCTCTTGTGGGCGGGCGATTATTTCAGGGGCAAGCCCGTAGGATTCGACAGGGATGAAAAGAGGGGGCGCTCTCCAGCGCCGCCCAACTGCTTAGGCTCCATCCTTGTCAACCAGGCTTCATATTGAAGTATGCTTCGCAGCCTGCCTTGAACATGCAGCCAGAGCGAATCAGTTTTATGGTACGTATGTCCGCACCTGCAAGAAGCCTGCATACAATCACATACTATAGGAGAGGCACCCATTTGGCGACTGCTTCGTGTACCGTAGCTAAACCCTGCGGGCCGAAGCCCTAGATATATAGAAGGCTGCCTATATCACAAGTTGAACCGCCATGCAGGGCAAATGATCCGGTAATTACCGATTCTAGGTGAAGTCCTACGTCTACTACGTACTATCTATTTTCCTAAATAATAGTTTACGATGAGTCGAAAGCCAGGATTTGATCAGTCATTTGGAGAAGCTCTTCAACCCAATATGACAATCAAGGTCGACAGTTACGACAGTGGCGCAACCAACCAGCAACAGAACAACTTAGAGGAGAAACTACACGCGGCAGAGAATGAGACGAGGAAATTGCGAGACGGCATGGAAGCAATGGCATCGGACCTTTTGGAAGCACGAAACGAAGCCAAGAAAGCCCACGAATCTAAGGAACAACTTGAGCTCAGGTGCACAAAGCTAGGCCAGGAGGTTCAAGTTTTACGCACGACACTAGAAAGCGAAAGACAGAGTCAGGCTGAGTTGCTCAGAGCCCAGGCCAGCGCACCGACTTTGGAACAGCAGAGTCAAAAACAACTTCTTGTCAATAACAAGAGGGCATCAGAAGAGATGCAATTCGGTAATTTTCAGGAGACGATGGAATTGCAGGCTGCTGATATCGGGAAGCTTCAAAAGCTCGTGAGGTTCTACAAGAGGAACAGTGAGCGGCTGTCGGCAGAGATTCAACAGTTCAAAGAGCAATCCAAACAGCGTTAAAGCTGCAGGGTTGTGTCAGGCTGTCGATGAGCATCTGAACGCAGCAAGTCGCGTTCTTGCAGTTTCAGAATTATGTTATACGACGTGGCACCTTAAAGATTTCCTGGATGAAATTAGCATCTCTAACTTAGTAGTGAGGCGGGTTGTAACGGTCAATACAGCCGGTTTATCCTGTTGATATATAGGAGCAAGCCTAAATCTGCACTTCCCACACTGTTGCAGTTGGGTATCATCTGACTTACATGTGCAAAACACACTATATGCACCAAATCTGCTAGGCATACAATATAACTACTATGCACTAAAAGACAGCCCTGAACATACCCACCTTCAACATAGCCATCTTCAAATTGAGCAGTTGGGCACTCCTGCTGCCAAAGACACGTTGACAAGCGATTGTGTGAAAAGTAGTCGCGCGCCGAACATTTGGGATTGGCCTTGAGATCCTTGTACCCACAGTCTAGAGCCGGGGAAACTGTGCGTTCGGATCGTGGTGACTTCGTGGTATTCCCAGCTAAAATTGGCGGTATATAGTGTCAAGTATGTTACTTAGATGACATCAACATGAAATGGTATGCTAACTACGGACTCAGGGTGTACAGTATATATCAAGTATTACCAGTTGTAGGATTTTATGTCGAAGTATTGTAATTGTAATTTTCACTATGAGAGGGAAAGTGGCGTGAAGGCAAAAGTAAGAAGTACAAGTTCAAGGCCACATACAGATGTTACCTAGGACTGGGTTGTTGTATATATAGGTCTTGATATGCGTGCCTCCCATTAACAGACGTTCCACTAACAAATGTCACCTTTCGATGGCTTAGTGGGTAAGAGTCGGCAGGACAAACTCCTTGTGTCAGAGGCAGGGCCATAGGTATTCAAGGGTTTTCCGGTCTCAGTGATGGAGTTCAACTTCACCACTGGGATTCTTTTTTTATTTTTTTTATATCTTTCAAGGTCAACTGTTCGATTCCCCAAGCTATAATTTTTTTTCGTGCCATCTTCATGGGTCTTGCTGCGTTTCTTAGGTAAACTGCAGGATCCAAACAATATTTTAGGCACATACATCCAAAGCAACCGTAGCCTCCAAGCCACGGGGGCATGTGAGTCGACAGCGGGAGACGTTAGAGTAGAACTCATCGTGTCGGCGCCAAATAACTAATACAAGAACGGGGTCTTAAAGTGCTGCACTCAAGTCATTCAGGGACTAATACGGCAAGGCCATTCACCGAACCAAAAGTGCCTGAACCAGTCCCTTTTTACCTCACTCACACTACTCACTCTATCATAGGAGATAGGCTAGGGATACATTTGATAGAATAGCTGAACAGTGAGACGATTGAGGATACCCACGATGTAAGAAAATGAGATATAGTGCGATTCATAAAAATTGTTGCGATAGTTGTGTTCTATGTGTAGTTTAGTGTAGTATTCTTTGAAGCTGCCCTCCCCTTTTAATATCTCTTATGCAGACTACCACATCATAATTCATCGAAGAAGATGCCACGCTATTTCCTCCTTCGAGTCAGACATGTGAGAGTAGCACTGCGTAAATATCATAAGCGAGTAAATAACAGCATTTATTGAAGTATATATTGACGTAGAGTGAGTGATGTAAGTGACTCTAAAGGGGTTCACTGAGTGGATAGGCCAGGGGGCTTCTGTAAAAACTAGTTCACCTAGGCGCCATGAATGCGAAACTAGAAAGAAAGCCAGTGCCCTTGATTCCACACTGACTCTGGTATGTATTTACCTTTCGTTTTGATGGCGTTAGATGCACCAAAAATGTCAATCTAGGAAATCCGATGCATATGATATCAGCTTTTCATAATCCATACCAGCTCTGATCTGATCAACAAGACGCGCTACCGCTCGATAGCTTTTAAAACAGGCGGGGAACGCGGGGCAACTTTCAACAATTATACCCCGCCATCTACCCCTCAGAAGAGAGAGTGAAGACACCAGTAGAGATGCGTGTTGCGCAGCGTAAATCGAGCCATGACCATCGTGATTTATAACATCATTCGTTCTATTATTTAAGCTCAAGATTATGAAGATTTTTAGATATTTGTATATAATTTCCCTCCGCATAACACACATTACACTATTACAGATGCCCTAGCCGTTACAATCACCGCATTAATCGCTTTTATAAAGATAAGAGAAGATGAGCTGGGACGGGACGGGAAGATTGAAAAATGCCCCTCGCCCCGAGTTGTGCATTAGACCGGCTGCGGTGGGGCCCCACTTGCAACTAGCCCTCGTTGCGACTCCGTTTTGCTGCAGCGAAGCCCGAAAAATTTAGGTAGGGAAGATTTCAAGATGGGCAGCCAGTAAAGTGAGTCACGTACCGCCCCAATGCGACTCCCGGTCCTGCAATCGCCCAGGACATTACTGCCGCCGTCTCGTGCCTTCTGCCGCCGCATCGCTGCCACGGGTTCTTGTCCATATTCTTCTCTCATCCCTCCTACTACTACTACTAGCGTCATCGCTACGAGCTACCGCAGATTCTGCCAACAGCCACAACCTTCATCACGAACACAAGCCCTAACCCAGACCTGGATCCAGACACAGACTCCTCTTACTAGTGGTATCTCTCGGAATATTTTCACGAACGATAGCAGCGACCTCGAAAGCACCAGCAGCGGCGACGATATGGAGAAGGAGAAGACCGACAAGGCGTCCGTCAAGGTGCCCAAGGGCACGCGCGACTGGGTCGGCGCAGACATTAAGATCCGAGATCGTATCTTCAGGGCCGCCGAGGACGCCTTCTCTCGCCACGGAGGCGTGGCATTAGATACACCCGTCTTCGAACTGAAGAGCATTCTTGCGGGAAAGTATGGAGTGAGTCTACCGCGGGCCGTGGCTCGTGTGCAGCTGCTTGTCCCCTGACCGTCGCAAAGACTAACAGGATTGTGGTATTTCAGGAAGACTCGAAGTTGATATACGAACTCGCGGATCAGGGTGGCGTACGTCTCTAAGCTAATTCATCCCGGTGCTGCTGCTGCTGCTGTTGTTGTTGCGGCAACACATGCGAATCAATACTTACCGTAGATAGGAGGATCTTGCGCTTCGATATGACTTGACTGTAAGCCCTCTCGTGACCTGGCCTCCACCGTACCCCTAGTTACGCAGTTGACTGACTGGCAATTGCTTGTAGGTCCCCTTTGCGAGATGGCTTGCCATGACCAGTACGACCCAGATCAAGCGTTATCACATCGCCAAGGTGTATCGGCGGGATCAACCTGTTCGTTAAGCCATTTCCCACATTTTCTGCTATAATTAGCATTACCTGCGTGTCCCAAGCCGATCGCATACATTTCGTTAAGCAGAATACTAGAATTGGCGGGTGATGTGTTTGTCGACTTGGGATCCGCTGACATAGCATGCGATGGATGACGAGGAAGAGCGCGTTACTGACCACCCCTCCCTTCAACACAGGCTATCGCAAGGGGTCGTATGCGTGAGTTTTACCAATGCGACTTCGATATCGCTGGCGAGTATGATGCGATGATACCCGATGCCGAAATTCTACGAATTATATACGAGGTGTTCTCTTCACTCGACCTAGCCAAAGACGTCACGGTTAAGATCAACCACCGTAAAATTCTCGATGTACGTCGATTTCTAACCGTTGAATTACCACTCTATCACCTGTCCACCATACACTAACCAAGAAATAGGGTTTGTTCGCGGTGGCCGGCGTACCTGACGATAAGATCAGATCAATCAGCTCCGCAGTTGACAAGCTAGATAAGATGAGCTCCGAGGAGGTCAAAAAAGAAATGATAGAAAAAGGCCTTGACGGCAGCGTCGCCGACGAGATTCTCGAGTGGACTAAATATAACGGCGATATACCCAAGATCGTAGATCTCCTCACCAAGGACGAGAAAATGTTTGCGAACGAGAAGATCAAGAAAGGAATAGAAGAGATGAGTCTCCTCCACAGTTATCTGGATGTCTATCAAATTGCGGATCAAGTATCATTCGATCTAGCGCTAGCTCGCGGTCTCGATTATTATACAGGTATGGAAACATACGCAAGCCATTGAAAAGTGAATTTTTCGTTGCTAATAGTCCGCCAGGGTTGATTTACGAAGCGGTTATCGAACTTACCGCAAAGGATCGCTCGGCCGAGACGAGAGTGGGTAGTATTGCGGCTGGTGGGCGCTATGATAACTTGGTTGGCATGTACGGCCGTAAACAGATCCCCTGCATCGGCATATCGTTCGGTGTTGATCGCATTTTCACGATACTCAAAGCACGTTACGAGAAGGAGAAGCAACGCGTACGCGGTAGCGATGTCTATGTTATGGTTTTGGGCGGCAAGAACGGTCTTCTTGCAGAACGCATGGGAGTCGCACGCTTGCTCTGGGATGCTGGCCTTAGCGCCGAGTTTTCGCCGAAGGTGAAGCCACGTCTGCCACAGCAGTTCAAGGCCGCCGAGATAGCTAGTATCCCCCTCGCGGTGATTATCGGCGAAGATGAGTTAAAAGCTGGCAAAGTGAAGGTCAAGGTTATGGGTCTCCCTGAGGGCCACCCTGAAAAGGAGGGCAAACTCGTGGAGAAGACGGACCTTGTGGCCGAGTGCAAGAGATTACTGGCCGACGATACCCAGCAGGTAAATGGCGAAAAGACAAGCTGAATCTGACGTGTCTGGTTTAGAGCATTAAATGGACCATTTACTCCTAACTCTAGGAGGTCCCCACCGCCAGGCTTCGAAAGCACTAGATGAAAACATTGAAAGAAAGATGGATGATACGGGAATCCACGATATTCATCTAGACCGTTGCTCCAACACGGCTAGTTAACCGTAAAGGCATCGAGGAACACTGCACATGGCGGGGTCATGGAGCATGTAATTGGCAGATTAAAAAAAGCACAGCAAGCATCTCAATTCTTCTTGATAGATAGAGAAAAGAATCAAAAGAGTGAAACTATATCGTCGGGTAGTAGAGCTACGCGTCCAGGGCCACTGGTGATGATCGCGTTGAATATAAAGTTGAAAGATGGAATATCAATTAGGATAACTACTTTATTATAATAAAGGTTTTACTATCGAATTCGGGTTCTAAACTCTGTGATTTTGGAGACGGTGATGTTGATCTAATTAAGTTAAGTTCTGTCCATAACTAAATAAGCGTTACTTGGTATAGGCGTGAGCATCTATTTAGACAGGGCACGACAATGACCCCCAAGCTAAGAATCTAGATAAATCCTGATTCACTGATTCACCAATTCTGAGATTCCGATTTTCTAATCTACACGACCTCCCATCTCCCTAACCACCCAACGCTCTGCCCCGCATCCCGCACGACGCACAGCCTCGGGGTATCCGGGTCCCGGCGGATCTCCTCGAGGGCACTAGCCGCGGCGATGCTGGCGATGGCCTCGCCGCGGCCGGCGCGGAGGTTGAAGGCGCCCGTCGTCACGTAGCCGATGAGGTCCGTTGCGTCGGGACAGAGCGGGTGGCCGTTCATGCTTGTAGCGGAAGCGGAAGACGGGGGTGGGGGATATGGCTGTGGTGCGGCTGTGAGGGATTCTGCGAGGGCTTGTCTGCGGGCTTCGGGGGTGGTGGTGGTGAGAGTGGATAGTGATGATGATTTCTTCTTGTTGGTTGGTTTTGAGGGTCGTTGGGCGAGCCATTGGGCGCGTAGATCGGTAGGCAGGGGGGATTTGCTGCTGCTGCTGTTGTTATCATTGTTGTTATTATTGTTGTTGTTGTTCTCGAGATTGCTTTCTGATGGGGGTGGATGTGTTGCTGGGACTTCAGCGGCCTGCGAGGATACTCTGGTGGTTGCGACTGGGATTGGTAGTGTGGTTTGGGGCAGTCGGTAGACGCGTGCACATGTTGTTACTACGCCCCGGCCGAGCAATTTTATGCTCACGGTAATGGTGGAGTTGGGTCGAAGGGGAGCTGGGGTTTGACTTGACACAAGGTTTAAGAAGATGCTTTTCGGGATGTATGTAATATCCGTCAGGGGCTGTAATGAAGCCTCAAGTTGGGGTTTCTTAGCCACTGCTAGTTTCTCCTTATTGGGTTCAGCTATTTCTGGCGCATCTGGAACCGCAGTATCTTCTCCAGTATTAGCAGCCGGTGCTGTCTCTTCTTCCGTCGAATCTCGAAGACTGAATAATGTCTCGAAATCGCAACTCCAGCCCACGCCGACTTCGCCTTTCCGCCCAGCTCCGAGATCGAGACTTTCCCACTTCACCCGCTTGCCCTTGGGCTTGCCGTCCCAAATCTTCCACCTGGCTTGTCGCTCTTTTGTCTCCCAGGAGTTACCAGCGGCTGTCCCGGGCACGTCACCGGGAAACCAAGGCTGGCCGCGCTCGAAAGAAAGCTGTCTGATCTCGTCGAGCCCGCCAAAGGTCGGGTTGCCACCTGTAGAAAGTGGGTAGTGCATCAAGCTATACCATACCGGCTGAACGCATTTCCAAGGAAGCAGGACCGTCCAGGTCCCCGGTACTGATGCATCGTTCGCATTTCGAGACGCGAGTAATATGATTGGAATGGGAGGGTCGACATTGCTTGGTTCGAGAGGAGTACCCGGTCCGGTTTTCCCTCGCCGGCGATTAAGAGATCTCTGAGATGGGAGCTTCGAGGCCTTGAATCGGTCGTCTCGATCGAATAATCGGTACGGCTCGAGTATTTCATCTTTGCGAAAGGCCGAGATAGATTCTAGGAGTTGGGTTTGCACTTGTTTGTCTGTAGCTGCTGGGGGTTGGAGTTTCTGCGGAGGGTATTTGAGGCGCGGGTCAATGATGGAGAATGCTAGCAATGCCCCTAGAGGTAGAGACGCCGGATCTCTTAGGCCTAACAGGGATTCAAACTTTGAGACATGGGATTGTTTTGGACTCGATTCGAAGGCCTTGAGTACACCAAGCAAAGCCTCTGTCCCTTCGGGTCCAGTGATATCTATGCTTCCGATTTCGTGCCGCAGATCTTGTAGGTATGGCCGGGGTGTATACGCTCGATTAAGTCGTAGTAGCTCATTGAATGTCTCGAAGAAGGCAGATGGGTGAATGCGAATGAGAATCTGTCTGGGAGGGGTGCCTGCTTCAGGGGCCACGGGCGCCTTGGGAGGATTCCAAATGATAGTCGCGGGGCCAATGAGATAGACTGCATTCTTGACTTTCCTGCTGAGATTTCCAGTCCAATGCACCGCCCCAGCTCTCCAGCGTATTCCTCTGTCGTTCCATAATGACTCTTGCGTAACCCCGACATCCCTCAGGATATTCTTGATGATGTTTTCTTTCCCAAACAAACCAATCGTACTCATGTAGCTCATATCCCAGGCCATAGCCCCCTTTTCCCATTGGACCCGGTGAGTTGGCCGATAGTTCTTCTGTGTTGGGGTTAAAGGGATTGAAAATCCCCATAGGGGGTCTGAAGGAGGTGCCATTCTAGCTCGCTTAGCATGCCACAGATGAGTGGGCAGCCACGTCTTTTTCAGCTGCCGTTTTCTATACCTAGGCGCGGTGACTGGGAGATCATTCGGTTCATTTCTCCGTATCTTTGGTCTGGCGGCGCGTGTAGCTATGGCATCACTGTCTGGCCCGAGTTTTTTCTTGATCTTCAGCAACCGCTTCCGCTTGGCGAGAATACCCAGCCTTCGCGCTGTCTCGGCACGTAACCTAGCTCTCGATGTCTTGGGCTTTCTCGTCCTTGAGTTGACTGTCGGGGTATTGTCTTCGACCATCTCCCTCTTCGCCCGCCTATGAAGACGCTTTGGTATCCTCTTGTAATTGTGAGCTGCTGTCCTTCGCCTCATGGTGAAAGGCACGCGCTGGAAAGCCCGACTCGTGGCCGACGTTCTAGTTCGGCGCATACTCTCGTCCAAGGCGTTGATCTCAAACGCCATGGAATTAACAAAGGACTGCACATTGAGTTCGCCATCTTGGAGTGCAGCATGTGGACTTTGAACTGCTATACTTCGCGAGTCATATATCTTGTTTCGCTTGATGGCCCGCGGGTTTGTGAGAGAAACGCTGCCTTGAGGACCATGTTTCCTCTTGTTAAATTGCCCGGAGCTTGTGGAGGGCGCCGGTGATGGAGCAGCAGAAGGGTCTTGGGACCGCGATGGCTTCCCATTCCTGCCCAGTGATGGTTGTTTGGGTGGCATTTTCACTCTTCAGCTGTGTCAAGCTGTTACCCAAGCAGGTGGTGCTCAAACACCGTGGTGGTACAGCGACATAAACTCTGGCGTCTGTTTGAAGTTCCGTTCAGAAAGGGATGCTTATTAATAATGTAGTCTCTTGCTGATGAATGTGTCGGCGATGGCTGGCCTTCTCCGGTTCGTCGTTTAGATAGAGAGCGCCAGTCTTCTCTGCGAATGAAGTTCTAGGCTTCATATGCACCAACTTTTGGGACTTAACTACCCAGGTAGTGAATTACACTTCAAAGGCAAATTTTAGTCTACGTGTCTCGCTTCGTGCCCAGCATGATGCTTCTTTCTCATGCGTCGTTCTGGTCGTCTGGTGCATATCTTTAGTACAGGTTGGCTGTGTTGCAAAAAGAGAGCTTATAAGTGCGGGTCTATCATTGGTTAACGAGTGTCCGGTGGACCAACCTGCATGTGCCAAGGTAAATAGCCGCTAACCGGATTAATCCCATTTCTACACCAGATGGGCAGTAACCAGAGCATCGGTCCCAAGTAAATCCGCTAAATATGTATCATCTTACTGCTAACTACCGTAAATCAGCAGTTATGACGTATGAGCTAGTGTAGTGATCTCAAAACGGGGGTCCAAGTCTCAAGAATTCGGAGTCCAGTTTTTGGTATGCCAAGTGTCCAGGCCGAACCCGAGCGCGGTACTGCCCCAGCAAATACCCTAGCATAGGTACTTATGTACGTAGTATACACTAACAGTGGTGGCTTGGGTGATTGATTCTCTGTATTATTTGGCTTAGTTATAGTGTTGTCTATATACCACCACACCACCCCCAAGTTGGACCCCTATCTATCTACTTACATACTATAGTAATATCCCATTCGCGTTCTTTCTTTCTTATCTGTCGCAACCACTTCGGTATCTACTTATTCACTTACTTACTTACTTACTTACTTACTTACTTACTTACTTACTTACTTACTTACTTACTTACTACGCTACCTATAACACTATCTAGGTACTGTGGGCTAGGATTCCTACTTACCTCCTACAGCAGAATAATCCACTCACAGCCCGTCCAAAGCTCGTTCGCTCACTCTCCTTCCACAGCCCCCCTCCCCTCCTCTTCCCGCGCATTCCGACGCCCATTGCATTCCAGCCCCTTGCGATTACGAATCTACCTAAGCAGCAAGTCCTGGTCCCCCCCCGTCCAGTCCCCCGTCCATGGTCCTGTCCTGTCGCCTTATCAGCCCCGAATCATATCAGCTATGACTGCATATCGGGGCCATCGTATCCGCATCTGCTAGCTGGCATGTGCGCGCGCCTGCGTCCGATCGAGTCTGGTCTGGTCTGGCCTGTCGAATGCGACTATAGCCGTTAGGACCGTCATAGCAGTCCTGTGCTGTCGTATCCTACCCTACCATGGCGTCGTTGAGTATGTAAGCCCCCAACGGCTCCTTGACTCGCTTCCCGCTTCTACCCCCATCCCCTAGCCTCGAGTCTGTCTGCCTGAAGAAAAGAACATTTTGTTTATCTCGGCATCCTCGGACTTGTCCTGTCGTTGGCCTACCTAGCCGCATCCTCGCGCGACTCAGAGCTGTCGGGATTTTTGTCCCTTAGTGAGACTTAAGAAAAAAAAAAAACGCCCGCTACGCTTTGTCTCACTTGCGTTATCACTTCTTTTCAGTTAATGCATGGCCTACCTTGTCGTTGTGACCATCATGCCATCTTCTACACTCTCTGTCCTGCCATGCACTACTCTGTCGCAAAGTTAAAACTAACATGCGTGACTTTCCCATAGTCAATAAGGCTCGAAAGGTAATGTACTAGCATCCCATGTCGGACTGCCGTCGTCTGTTAATACTAACCGGGCCTTCGCATATAGCCAAAATTCGAATTGCATCTCTGGATATACGACTTGAACAATGTGCCTCTGGTGGCCGGCAAATCTCATGTAAAATGGCACTTCCCCAACAGTATACACGGCGAGCACCGCGGTCGTACCGCCAAATGCTCCATCGACAAGATCCACCATCGCGCTACATATAACTACTCGAAGACCGTACCAGTGCGAATCTCCATCGACCGTAACAACCACCTAACCGAGTGCCCTATTGAGTTCGAGGTTTTGCAGGAGTTCTCCACCGGACCCTCGGGGCGGGATGAAAGAATATCGCTAGGGAACGTTAGACTGAACCTAAGCGAATACATTGAAGAGAGCGAGAACTTTCCTCGCCGCAACACCGCATCACGAATCGCTGGGAGCCTGGAGCATGCGCGAGATAAAGCGACCAGCCACTACGCCGCGCACAGGAAAAACAGTGTGGGCAGATCAGCTAGCGAGGCCGAACGGCCAGGCACCTCGTCAGCGGGCGCAGCGGCACAACACCCCGAGGAAAATGATGTGGTCGACGAGGAGGCTGAAGAAGGCATTGTGCGGCGGTACCTGATGCAGGATAGCAAGATTAACAGTACACTGAAGATTGGCATCTTAATGGTACAAGCCGATGGGGAGCGCAACTATGTGGCACCACCATTGAAGTCGGCCACTATGTTCATGGGTGGTATCTCCAGCATAATCAACGGGGCCAGCGAGCAGGGCGAGGTCGAAGAAGGCGGTAATTCCGGTGGCGCTCTACCCAGTATGAACAAGTCTCGCGATGCCGCCGAGGCTCAGGATATGTACCGTCGTGCACTTGCCGCGAGTTGGGATTGCCATCCTGGGGAACTACACGCCGATGAGTGCATAGAGGATATCTTTGCCGGTGGCAGCGGCTGGCGCGACGGTGTCATGTACTCGGGGTCGCCAAATCCCGACAGGACAAGTAGCAGCGGCAGTCGAAGTCCAAGCATGAGCAGCGACGAGATACATGGCGGCACGCTTCGTCCAAGTGACCTCCGACACATCCAGCACATGCGTGAAAACAGTGGCGCCAGTGACAAGTCCAATGCTACTATTACAGGCCTAGGTGACATCGACTACAGTGGACAATCCCTGAATCCGCAACAATCAAGACGCAGTCCAGGAACGCATCACCGACACCGCTTTGGTGGACATGGTGGACGGAATTCGCCACTAATTATCCACAGGGAAGATAGTGGCGCGTCGCCCTTTGACGAGCACTCGTCCCCTGGTCTCCACAGCCGTACCGAGAGCATGACGAGCCTCGCACCGACGCTGGGTAGTACGGGGAGTGGCAGTGAGCGCGGCGGGTTTAAGCCAAGCGGATTCCGCAGACCCAAGGAAATCGACGAATATGAACTGAGGGATGATCTCATTGCATGGAATCTTCCAGGGACGGCAGCATAGCGTTGTATAGCATATGGCGAACGGCACGGGATAGGGGTGTTTGCGGCGTTTAGGGAGACAGGCTGGATAGCGCAAGCCTTAGCGCATACTTGAGCAGCGTAAAACTTCCGAAGGGGGCCGGGGTTTATGGTGTCTAGGAGGCAGGGATACAGCGACACATGCGCGATTTACTATGTACTCTCTATGTACTATATATCAACAGGAAGATTACAAAGCCATTGGGTATGGCGAGACAAAGCGGGCTTTTTCGAATTAATTCAGAGGAACGTACATATTACCCAAATATTACATATCAAATGCAGAACTATATTCATACATTTAAGTCTCTCTTCATTCCTCATTTGTACGAGTGAGCATGAACGTCGCGTCATCTAGCCTAGATGTAGATAGCTATTTTACAATTGATCAGGCGAAAAAGCTGGCAAAGACGAGAACAAAACTCAGGGGTAAAGACTTGGAGTCGGAATATAATATAATAATGGTCATTGACTCTTTTTTATCCTCTATGGACCTTCCTACCCGCAAGGCTGTATTCCACCAGATGCTCTATATTATCAAATGCACCCCTACCATGAAATCAACGAACCCTATTACCAGATACTGAACTCATCTCCACGATCTAAGGATGACCGGCCAACCATTTCAATCTAGTGGAAATTCTGCGTTTGGGATTATTTTGGTCCTCATTTGAGAGATTGCATATGTTCTCTTCAAGGAGCTTTCAGGGTCCCTCTCACACCACCTTTGCCGCCGACTTCCCTCGTTGTAATCATGACACTTAGGTCATTGCCGACGGTGATGGTGACTTCGACCTTGTTACCCTTCTTAACGCCCTTGATAGCAGCCTCGGCGAGGGTGCTGCCGATCTTCCAGATCTTTTCTCTGTGCTCTTCTTCCTCTTCTTCTGAGTCGAAATCGCTGTCCTCGTCCTCATCGTCCTCTTTGGTGCCATTCTCCTTTGCTTTAGGCTCGGGCTTGGTAACCTTGATATGGGTGCCGCCCTCGACGATCTTGACGAGAACATCGCCGCCGTCTTTAGCCTCCACGTGGATGGTCCGGCGGGCAGGGACAGCTGTCTCGGGAGCGATAACGGGGGTGAATGCCTCCTCTCCGTCACTAGTTAATGTGAGGACGCCGATGGCGTTTGAAATATGGTTGACGGTAGTAACAGCTGGGTGAGTAGATTGCTGAATGTCGTCAGACTCGTATTCTTGGATCAGTGATGCCTGTAGGGCAGCACCACGGGCCTGTAGTTCTGAGGGGTTCAACGCGGTGGCGCTCGTTGAAGGGGCGAGAATAGTGGTGGTCTGGGGGAAGATGGAGCGCATGTTGGAGGCAATCCTAGGGGTATGCGAAGTACCACCAGACAATATAACCTCGTCGATGTCAAGGACATCCAACCCAGCCTTCTTAATAACACCCTCAACCAGTCTGTTGAAGCCCTCGAAAACCTTGCGCGAGATAGTCTCGTACCGTAATCTGTTGATGGTCATCTGGAAGTCAATACCCTCTGCCAAACTCTCGACGCTGAAGTTGGCGTTGGTGCCTATGCTGAGCGACTTCTTGGTGGCCTCGGATTCAGCCTTCAGCTTTGCTAAGCTCTTAGCGTTCTCACGTGGGTCAACATTGGCGTTCTTCTTCATGAACTCCTTGGCGAAGTGGTCCATGAGGACCCGATCCAATTGAGCACCCGAAAATTCGTAGTCGTGAGCAGTGGCAAGAAGGGTGTAAAGGCCACCTCTTGACGCAACCACGGCAACATCTGAGCGAGTACCACCGAGGTCAGCCACGACGACGATCTTGTCCTCCAGTTGCGCTTCGGGTCTCGCATCATAGGCGAGAACCGAGGCAATCGGTTCGTTGACCAGCTGTAGGATTTCCAGGTCGGCGGCCTGTGCAGCCTTGACCAAGGCATCCCTCTGCTTCTCACCGAAGTTGGTGGGTACGGTCACAACAGCTGAAGTAACCTTCTTGCCAATGTAGTCGGAAGCTGATTGCACAAGTCGTCGTAGGTAACGGGTGGTGATTTCAGAAACGGATAGAGTTGAGGGATCTCCTTCTGCCGCGTCCTGGATTGTAAAGGAGATAGTTCCATTCTTATCTTCGGGGTGAGCGGCGGCATGACAATGAGTGGGGTCGATAGACTTGAAACTATTCCCACGATCAATGAATGAACAGCTAGGATAGGTGATTGGGGACAACATACTCTTGGCCCAGGAAATCCTTAAAGGCGACAACGGTGTTTTTGGGATTCCGAATCAGTAGAGCCTTGGCTTGATTTCCGGTGTACTCTTCTCCGTCTACGTAGGACAAGACAGTAGGGATCTGACGATCTGGTAACACAAGTTTATTAGTCGGTTGTAGTTACTAAGAGGAGAAAAATAGGACAAGCGAAGAGAGAAGGGGGAAAAAAATAAAAATAAAAAAAGACAAAAAAATAAATAAAAATGCAAATAATTTACCTCCATCCTCGTTGGCAATCACCACAGGGCTGTCGTCGATGGTGCAGGCAATGGAGCTGTACGAGTTGCCAAACGAGATACCGATGGCACAGCGATCACCCGGCGCAACGCCAGGCGTGGCTCCGTTCTCAGCCATTCTTTACAAATGCCGTGAGACTTTGAATCGGTTCTGCTACGCGCTTCGGGATATACGGGGAGGGTGTTGGCAGCGTCTAGATCCGATTAGCGGGAGGGAATGTGTGATGTGTGGAAGTACGGCCGTTTGCCTTCGTAAATTTTGGCAGCCGAAAAAAAAAGTTACCAAAGCGACCGGATAACCCTTGCATCTTTTCCTCTCGTTGCGACTCTACCAATTCCAGCCACATGTGCCCCTCCATAACGCAGGTAAAACCACATGTCAGCCACAGATCACATCTCTTATCTCTTATCTCCCATCTATAATTTCTTATCCCCTGCGGCCCCACTAAAATTCGGTCATCCATCCCTTGCAAGCTACCTAGGTAGATAGACCTTCTGCTATCTGCCATCGATCTGCTCGGTATTTTCAAGCCCACCAATTCGAGGGGATATTCTCCTCTCAGCCGGACCACTCATACCTAATCATTACGCACTGCACCACCCAGCATCTCGGAAAAGAATGTCGACCCATGCTGGCCGCGTCTTTGTTCTGCCGGGAGACGAAATCCCTGCATCCCTCATACCGTCTCATCCCAAACGAGCATTGAAGCTCGGCCCTGGTCTGCGACATGTGCCTCCAAGTGAGCTGATACCAACTGTGGCTGGCCAGCTTGTCACAGACCACAAGAAGAACTCCATCTGGGTTGAGTATAACGGTGGAAGAGTGAGCTCCCAGACTTGCTATTTCCACAGTCGAACGGACACTGCTGACCTCAGCCCCAAAGTATATCCCCGCTGTTGGTGATTTGGTCATATGCACTGTTCAGCGTCCTGGCCCGGACTACTATTATGTAGCTATCACCGACTACAATCCCAACGCCATCCTCCCTCAGTTGGCTTTTGAGATGGCCACCAAGAAGACCAGACCCCAGCTCAGCCACGGGAACCTGGTGTATGCCAGGGTGAGTATGGCCAACCGGCATATGGACCCGGAGCTGGAATGTGTCTCGCCAACTACCGGCAAGGCAGATGGTCTGGGACCCCTGGTTGGGGGGATGCTTTACGATATATCTCTCGGAATGTCTCGCCGGTTACTAATGAGGAAGTCGGTTGAGGAGGGGAAGGTCGCCGTGCTGGAGGAACTTGGGTCAGCGGGCCTTGCCTTCGAGACTGCTGTGGGCAGAAACGGCAAGCTGTGGGTCAACAGTGACAGCATCAAGACCGTCTTGATAGTCGGCCGAGCCGTCAAGGAGACTGACGATAACAATCTGAGTATCGAGCAGCAGAAGAAGCTCGTGCGAAAGCTCGTTAAGGAAATGAGTTGAGTGTATCAGGCTAGGTAAACAGATTCAGCGCATTGGCGAGCCAAAGCCCGACGCCCAACTCGATGATCCCTTCTGCGCGAATATTTGAACAGGGACAGATTACCTGAGCAATGTCGACGATCGATCAGTTTGTAGACGATGACGGCGGCGCCCCACTACATCGCCTACTGCAGATGCACGATCATGGTCGCTTCCAACTCCTGGGTTATCTGGACATCATGTAAGTTGTCAATGATTTGGAATTGTTTTGATTGCCTGCGCATGCGTATCATTATAAAGTGAGTGGTAACCAATTGACTGATGGTAAAATGTCCATTTTTAGGACACGAACTCCAAACCCTGCATGATCCCCTTATATTGAACTGCATACCGTTCGCCGCCATTAGTCCCTCCGATGTTGACCAGGACAGCCTTAACAAGCCTTACGGTCCATCCACCGACATGGCTAAAGTCGCACAATAGATGGCGCCCGGGTAGAATGACGGGTACTCACAGGCACACGAGTTATCCATGTACCCACAGGTATATTTGTAGCCATCCAATTTGGCTAAATACATCTTTTTCATGATTATCACCATTCTTCACTTTAACCATTCTAAACTTCGTGTGTGCCCTTATCTTTTCCTCCGTTCGACTATGAAATCGGCGAAATCCAGACCACAAGTACAGAACATGGGAATATACGATCCAATAATATTGTAATGATTACCAACCTCTGCCAAGCGATTAAATTGCACGTTTGTTATTCTACGCAACAGGATCTATACGTTCCTCTCTGAGAAATCGTGTGTTCTCAGTGTATCCAGTCAATGATGGAGAAGTTCTTTCAGAATACTTAGCTCGAATATATATTTGCGATGGAGGAACGCGAAGTTCTAACTGTCCTACCGATATCTGCTCATGTTCGCAGGTTTCTTGTCTCCCCATTCCCACAGCTACTTCATATTCCATCATCTGTTCTGTTCGTCTACAGAAGTTCACGATGCAGTTCCTTGCCCTTCTTGCGATAGTGACCGCCTGCACCGCAGGTCCCATCGCCCCCCGGGCTGCACTCAAACCATACGTCAAGCCTAAGAGCACTGACTCAAGGAGCCCCTGTCCGATGATGAACACTCTAGCGAACCATGGATACCTGTACATGATCATTCCTCCTGGCACGATGTAATGTAGACTTCTACTAACCGAAATAACGCCCAGTCCGCATGATGGCCGCAACATCACGATCCAGGATATCGGCAATGCCATCTTCGAGGCTACGAACTGGAATGCCGACTTCGGGATCTTCCCGGCTACGGCCGCATTCGGCAATCTTGGGAAGGTCACCATCATGCTATCCGACCTTGACAGCACACCAGGTGGCGAGCACCCCGCCTCCCTGACACGCAAAGATGCTAGCTCTGGAGACAGCAACACAATCGATGCTACGCGTGTCACGCAGCTACTCGCAGATAGCAAGACCAATTACCTAACTGTTGACTCAGTGGCCATAACCCGGAACCGCCTTGACAAGAGCTCCAACCCACCTTTGACGACATCCCAACTAGGTGTTGCTCAGGGTGAGGCAGCGCTCATGATGCTACTCATGCGCGATACGTACGTCCCACTGGAGAACAGCGAGAAAAACATTACCACGCTCAGGGCGCCAAAGGATCGCACAAAGGTTTGGCTGCTTGAAGAGAAGTTCCCTACGGCGCAGGGTTGGAAGCCCGCCGAAGTGGTTGTTGAGATTGCGGACATAGCACCAATCAGCGCTGCCATTGTTGACTCGCAAGCTCGACAAGGCACAACTTCTTAGAAATCAAGCACAATTCACTACGTGTCGATAGCTGCCTGCAATAGATCTGCCATTTGTTGGGCTACCAATGACCACGGGGTACTACCCGAGCATTGCACTGCGGTCATCTGTAACATAAGCTGGTGACTAATCCTGGTACAACGATGCTGACAAAAGTTATCCAGTGGGCTGCGACAAGCCCAGGTCGCCGTGACGTATGCAACTCTGCCTGCATATCCAATACGTCCTCGGTATCAAGGCTTGTAGAAATCCTCATCACTCTAGACGGGACATTGGTCTGATCCTCCCTTCCTTATCTTGTCGAGCCATATTGCGTCGTCCTCCTGCATTAACCCCAGGCCCCTATATATGAGTGATTGACTCATCATGTCTCATTAGCCAAGCTTGATTCCAATCTCTATAAGCCACTGTCAGACTAAAGTGTACTTCTTACACTAACCAACATCTTTGTCAGCAACGTCTTCAATGAGAAGTAGGTTAGGTAGTACCGGTGACGTACCGAGAAGCATCACCACCATGTAAGCTCTTTCGGTCATTACGATATCAGGAGCCGGGGTCTTCTCCCACCTCACCGCCATCTCAGATATTCGTCCGACCGAGATAATGATGCAGTCAACTAAGGTACTCGATGCAATATCATTATCCTCTGGTCTCCAGCTGTTCAAACGGCGAAGTAATCTTCCGTCTGTCTGCCAGCTTTCGCATGTCCAATGGCGCCAAGTAGATTCAAGTGATTTATGAAATCTCTCACGTCCTCATAATCAACTCGCCGTTCAATTGTAACTCCCAAGATACCCATTTGGGTTTCGTAGATCGTTTGCCGGAACCTTTGGATGACGATGACCTTTTCCCATCTTTCGATTCGCTTTCCTGGTTGCATGAGGCACAGAGGGCTTTATTGTGTGAGCCCGCGCTGCCGTCACTTCCTGCAAGGGCCAGATGGAAGGCGTATTGGGGTGGGAGGGCATCGCAGCCGCTGCACGTCATTGTCGAATCTCGGGACGGGAATGCGGTGGGCAAGTATATGGATCTTGATCGTTTGATGAAGCAGTCTAATTCGCTCTGCGGCTATGGTGCTGAGGCAGTTGTAGATGTTCCCTTGTTGATCAATATCGGTGGTATGGCTCTAAGCTCGGCGTAGTATTGTTGATCGTCGAAGCTTTATTTTATATGCGTGTTGTATACCGACGACGATTCAGGAGATCACCTGGACCAGCCCGGTAATATGTCATCGGGAGTCCTAGACTTATAACAAAGGCACACGCCTATATAGCTTGCTCAACAGTTGAGACAGGACACCAGTCATACTCCCATCACCCCGTCAAGCGCGTCCGCACACGCTATCTCGCATGCATTTCATCGCACCGTCTCTCCGGCAAATGACTCTAATCTGTCTTGGCAGCTTTCCTCCAAATCACAGCACTTCATCTCTAGGAAACTACAAAAGGGCGTCAAAAATGGAGATTGGGATAATATTAGGTTCATGAAACTAGACTACTTGCCTAGTGTACCTCAGCTCGGTTGTGAGAATGCAACCCACCTCTCCCGTGATGACGGTACAGCGACTTCTATTCCCTGCGCACCACGTTGCGGGGGAGGTCGAATGGATTGCGAGGGCCTGGATTCCATCCTATCAGATTCGAGAGAAATGGTACGTAGTATTCCTCACGTCCGCTCGGTAGCCAGAGCGGTACAGTACAGCACACTACGCTACGTCGAATGCATAGAACTTTGTCATCGAGGATGACCTAATTAATTACATCTCGTGTCTCAGCCTGCGCCTTGGCGTTACTCGTTATTGGTGACCCTACCCAACACCACCAAGACACGGTGTCATGCTTGTCCGTAAGGCTACTAGGCTGCCATGCAGGTTTCGTTCCATAGACGATGCTTGATATGTCGTTAGTCTGAGCGGCTGAACGCTCAACTCACTCCCGGTCCGAGAATCCATCAATCAACCCCCCCAATGTCCATTATCTCGATCCTTACGTATACACTAAAACCTTCAAGCTACGGGAGAACGCCGGAAAAACACTATACTAATAATAACTACCTAGCTACCTATTGTAAGTTACTGTAGTAGATACTAAGTATGTATCTTAATACGACATTAGTTCCGGCATACCTCAACGGGGTCCAACATGCAGATCACCTGCCTCCTTTCCTCAAGTCCATCTTCCAGGAACAGCAGGCCGCAGAGTTGCCAAGGCGCCTAATATCGGGAACCTGGTATATCCTAATACTCGAGGTAACGCTAGACTACACGAATCCAGAGAATCCAGATATCTGATTCTTAATTCAAGAACCGATGACAGTGGATAGCATCTTTTAATTCCGCTCGGTTCCGCCCGTTTCCGCCCATGCTTGAGCCGCAAACCCAAAGTCGAAACGAACACGATCTCTTTTCTCCGTTTCAGGGGACAGGGTCTCGTGTCACCCCATGTTCGCTTCCTTCCCCTCTTGTTAGTATAGCTTGGCAAGCTTCTTTCTCCGCGGCTCATATATACGCACATGACGCAGCACTACTGTACGTGAAGTGCAGGCACGTAATAGTACCATACCGACGGATAGGCACACTAAAGCAACACTCGACGCCTCGTTGTCTCACGCCCTCTATACTACTAGGTAGCACAATTACGCTATTAACCTATGGCAATGCATGGTACAGAAGCTATGGCTTGGCGAATGACACCTTTCTACATTCGACAGCTGTTAATCACCGCATAACTATCTCGCCTTAGCTGCTGCCAGAGGCTGTTGTAAGACACATCCACTGACCGCCAATTGCGTAGTAATCTGTCATACCGAGCGAGTGGCATACCTACCCATCTCGTGTTATAACGGTAAAAAGCAATTATCTATCTTCTGCAGTCATACATGTACGGTACGTGCAATGGTATTATACTACACTAGTAGGTAGCGGCATGCGTGCCAAGAACCAATTTGCCTGCCGCAGACCCCTGGAAATATGAAGTCAAAACGAAAAGGGGGGGGTTAGAGGATAGAAAGGTCCAATTAAGTTGCATCTCTGTTACCGCGCCAGTATTCTGGAAAGACTAAAAGTGCCAGGATTACCTGCATGAACTCCGTAAATTAACCGACGAAGGAGAAATCGGGACAGCAGGGGGAGCGTAGGATATACTAGTAATTCGGTCGACACCATTCCGCCAAATACAGTATAGAGAAGGTGGGTAATACCTATCCTATCTTATTATCTTATAATAGGCAGCAAGATACACTAGTGTAGATACCCTCAAATCTCTTGATATATACCCTAGGCACCGTTGCTTACACCTCATCTTCCATCCCCTCATCGCATTTGTGACCTTTGGGGGCTTAAACTTAATCACGATGAAGTCTCAAGGATCAAGCTGAAAGATCCATGCGCCTTCGATCCTCCCCTCCACTTCCCGAGTTTCCACAGTCGATGGCTTGCTTCCCGCTCGCTCCTTAATAATCACCTACCCGCTTAGGCAATCGAACAACCCCCACGGTACTTTACGATGAGGCAGAGAAGTACTGCAGGCAGACATAACACGTTGTGGCGCCTCTAGTTCTCATGCAAGTTGACTAACCTCATCTCCTTCGCAAAGAAGAGCCGTAGAACATGGCGGAAGCTTGTTTTCTTGTTTATCCCGGTGGTATGTCGATATCAAATTAACCGCTTAGGGGTTTCCGTTACTATGTCTTTTGAGATGTAATAGCGATAGCGGACCAGAGTTGCTGCGATAGTTACCCACTTGTCCTCATCCAAGATGTGACTCAAAGTATTATTATTAGGTGGGTATATCAGAGGACAAATCTGATCTAGCCCAAAGCTACTCGACAGTTAATTTAAGCAACACGATCAAACTACTACGTATCTTTCAGATATTCCGCGCTTTTGGAGGATCTTATGAGTCTATGTCGCTCTCGTACAAGCGCCAGACTAGAGGCGATAAATACTCCATCATTTATACTAGATATCTCCACTGCGCCGCTCTAGGAGACTATTCACGATGTTACCTTACCTGTCCTATATCCCCACTGAGCCTAGTCTCGGAACCCTAGTAACACTTGGCGAACAAGAGGAAGCAACTTCAATAGATATAGCAGCAAAACACACACTTTGCCTTTAGGTTATCCTCCCGTAGAAATTTGGTAAAATAGCCTAGTAATTCGATTACCAAGCTTCATCAGCTACCAGCGATGATTTTCGTCGTGCCTCACTCCTTCGGTTCCCCTTTTTGATCTTACCCCAGGTTCTGCCCAGGGCAGAATTCTATGTAGGACTACTAAGAT